>VXAC01002720.1:841767-921584 GCA_013399225.1 Rhipidura dahli | reverse complement strand
CCGCGCCTGCGCTCGAGCGCGGGGGGGGCGGGGCCGCCGCCCTCCCCTGAGGGGCGCCGCGCTGCCCCCCTTCCCCTCAGGCGTTCGGTGCGCGAAGTTCGTGGGTTTTAAGGCGATAAATCCATGCTTTCCCCTCTCCAGGAGTAGCCCAGCGTGGGTGCCGGACCTGCGCGTTCTCCACGCGTAAAAACAGCGAAAACCAAGCGGTTGGGCACCAATCCGGGTATCCCCGCTATGTGGCGAGCGGAGGGTGTGGGAAGCGGGAACCCTGCTATGCCGTGGTGCTGGGAATCGGCAGTCCAGAGCCTCCAAGAAACCCGAAATTGAACTAAACGTAGAAAACGAACTTGCGGAAACTTGTTGTTTTGGGGTGCAACTCCGCTGCTCTGTTCGGGATGTCGCCTTTCCCAGTAAACATGCTTCTCAAAGATAAATAACGTGAAGAAAAGGCCAGACATGCTCCGAGAAAGCAAATGCAATGTATTTTCATCCTCCTGGGGGTAATTAGTTTTATACAGCATTTGCCATTCAAATCCAAATCACTGGAATGCCGCATCGTTACCAGCCGGTTCCAGACCTACTGCCCGTTCCAGTCTCCTTACAAAGGACACAATAAAAGGTGTAAATATACATTCCTCCTCATTAATCATATGGAGTGTACCCTGATATTTTTTCCATCTCAGCTTGTTACCCACTAAATTATATTTTTACAACGCACACTGTGTCCTTGCTCATTTTATTATTGACTAATTGAATCGTCTCTTTCAGGACATAAATTACATGGGACCAGGGCTTGAGGTAACCGGGAGAGAACCGGACCCCCCCTGCACAACGTGAAACACAGGTACGTCCCCCGCAAAACATGTTGTACAATGTTTTAAAACTAATTTTAAATAATTTGTTCCAAAAAAACCAGGCTTTTACGCTGGTCATGAGACTCCCGTTAAGGAAAGTTTCACTTGATCACCTCGGTGTGTGTGGCAAGGGTGTCCCTCTTGTTGCAGGCAGCTCTATATTCCCGTGAAATTGTCCGTGATCCAGCGGGATTTGCAGATTTGTTTATGGAGAGGGTTTTCTACGAGGCAGATGCTGGCAGAGTGTGCAGTGCCCCAAACACAGGTGTGGATTTTGCCGTACAGGGATGCAGGGACGCTCACACCGAATTAAACGCTGACGTGACTGCAAAGCACCAGCTAATACAGGTGTCTGAGGTGTCTCTCCTTGTGAAACTTGCTTCATTATTTTATGTTTCTGTCAGGAAACAGGGGGTTTGGCCACTAAAAATATCCCGGGGCATTTTCACAATGGAATAATTACCTCCTCAGAAGGATGTTTGGGTTTCTCCAGCTTACCCTTGCCGAGTTACGCTGCTATCTGATATGCCACAAGGATTACCAGCAACCAGCTGCAATTTATCCTGAAAATGGAAGCGGTGATTAAAAGGCAGGACTGGTAGTGTAACTCCTATTAAAGCTGGTTAGCAATTCCCATCATAAAATCCTGCCCTCAGTCGCGTTTAATAGGGCCGGACTAACCACTGTGCTGAAATATAAGCATCTGAGGTTCATCCCTCGGGTTAAATTATAAACGTTTCTCCTTCTCTTCCTTCTGTCAGGGATTTTCTAGTCTGAAAATGAGAATGGTCACTTTGTCAGAGGTGTTCCCTCGAACCCTGCCACGAAAACCCTCCTGAAAGTCCTGCTGTTGCTTGGCAGGGGCCTCCTGGTACTTCTGCTCCCCAGCAGCTCCGTCCTCATCACAGCCCAGGGCTGTGGGATCAGAGCTGGACCTGCAGGTCCAGTTCCTGGCTGCTCTGGACCATGCCATGTCTGCAGGTAGGAAGGCTGAACGGGGAACCTGTCCTTCCAGTCCTCTTGGGAAACATGGAGCAGGAAGCTCCTTGAAAAATGCACTGTGGGGACAGAAGCTGGGTTTGGGACAGGTAAGTTGGCAGGCACAGAGGCTCTGGAGAGAGACAGGTTCTCCAGGGTGATGGAAGGGAATGGGGAGCCAGAAGGAAAAACAGGTCTGCCTGGAGGAAGGAATAAAGCAAAGCTCCTAAGAAAGAGTCTGGAAGGCAGGCTGCTGGGAGAAGATTTTAAACCAGAGTGGGAATGGGAGAAATTGCTGGGAAGAGGACATGCAGTTTGGGAGGACTGGGAGCTGTTCCTCTGGTCTGGTCAAGGGCTGAGGGAGAGCTTGCTGGGCAGCAGGGGTCAGATGGAAGAGCTGGAGTGGGGCAAGGGAGGAGGACCCCGAGGCTGGGTGTGGGATGCAGCAGGGCTGACGGGAAGAGGGAATTCACTAGAGACAGTGATGTAGGAACGGGAATGACAGAAACTGGGGGAGGAAGGCAGAGCAGAAAGGTGAGGATTTAGGAAGGGGAATGAAGAAAACAGTCAGCAGCAGGTACCTGAAATACACTGGGAATGTACCTCACCCCCTTGGAGTGCTGGAGCTTGCGCCAACCATGACATCCCTCACAGGGGGCAATTTCTACATTGCTGATGGCCTGCATCGATGCCAACCCAAGATTACATTCCTGGGGTTATCTCTACATGGGAAAGAAGTACATATTCAATAAAACAACAGCACTCAGGCTGCACAGTAACACACTCCCTAGTTACCAAACATTGGGATAAAGGTGGCCAGTGCAGAAGGATAAGCCAGGCTCAGACACTAAACCAAGGTCAGGGAACCCAGGCAAGCGTCTCAACTACTTCAACCTCATTTACTGTAAAAATCAGATGTCGGTGTTTTATGCACCTCATGAGGAACTGCGGGGTGAACAAGCACAGTGCTGTGGGTGGGGCAGGTGACTGCTGCTCCCAGAAAGGATTTTTAGCCTCAGGAATCTGTGGGATGCAAAACACAGTCCCTAAGCAGAGCCTGCCTAGCGCTGCATTAATTGTGCAGTCAGCACTGCCCAGGTGTCTGGCCTGACATTTTGAAGCCTGACTTGCAGAATTGAAGAGCTCTTGCAGATAAATCTGCAATAACTGAGAATTTATACAACTTCTGACTCAATTAGATGCTTGGCCATGTTCTATTTTCTGACAAAATCAGACCATTGAGTATTTCTAATTGGATCTCTGAAATGAAAAGATATTTTTTACTATTCTGTCTGTACGCCCGAGTTCCCCATCTGTAAAATAAGGGCAACACCAGTTCTCGCTACAGTGTTGAGAAAATGAATTAGAGTTTGTGAAGCACTTGGATACCATAGTGATGAGTCCCATGGAAAAGCTCAGGAGGAAATGAATAAATCTGTCTTCAGAACAATATTTGAATAGTCTGCTGTAAATAAAGCACAGGCCACACAGTGAACAGTGAGGAGAAAATAAAATTATTACTTAGTGAGCACAGGCTATTCTGTACAATGAGTGAGGCCAGGAACCTGTTGAAAGAACAGTGTGTGATCTAATTACAATTAAATACTTTATCATAATGCAGATGCATGGAAGGGACAAATTACAGTTGCACAGGCCACCTTAACGTTGGTATTTCTAAACTTTTAGACTCTTGAATTTAAAAAAAACCCACCACTGTTAGGTGCAAAGGTGTAATACACATGTATAAATGATTTCCTTGCCCTTTAATAGTGGGAGACAATATATTTACCTCCTCTACCTCAGCCACTTAAGTGGAAAAAATGTTTTTCTCTTCTTGGAGATATCTCAGCCTTACAGCCAAGATTTAACACTGTCATTCACACACTGACATAGAGATTTAAATCCAAAATGTACCTTCTTTGGAAGTCTGTGCATGATCATCAGAGACAGACTATTCTCCAGAGAGGGATCCAGGGGAGGACCTTCATTTCGATGATTAAAATTTTGTGTTTTGCTTGGAGCGCTTCCCATTCCAAGCCAGCCCCCTGGTTTTGATGCAGAGGCAAGGTTATGGAACAACAACTCCCCTGATCTTTCCGACTCCTGAGTCCCGAGGCTACGCTGAGCTTTCCCGGCTCCTGCTGAGACTTGGAGCCGCTTCAGAGCGGCTGTAAATTGCACTGGGTTATCTGTTGCCCACAAGAAGGGTGATGGAATTAGGATTGCACTGTTCAGTGCCACTCTGGTCGTGCCTATTTTTCTCATCACGATTTCTCTATTGCTTAGCAGGATGTGAGGTGACACTGAATCGTTACACCAATTTATTGTTATCCGGAGAATTTTCCGTTACTGGGCATCCTCTGGCAGCTGGTTAAGGCAGTTTGGGATAAGAAGGGGCTGCAGCACAAATAAAGACGTGGCTCATTAAGTTCAAGACTTAGAGCTATGAGATACCTTCAGTTTAACCTTCTGTGCTGCCTCCCTTATGTGAGGCATTGGCTCCATCCACGGACAACTTCTGGCAACAAGACCTGTCTGATTATTCCTGATCTCCATCCCGATTGCAGCACCAGTGCCCAGCAAGGTGTGCTGTCTTTCATCTTTCAACAGGGGCTAGATTTATTTTTTCATTCATGTTTCACATTTATTGATCACAGATGTGGTTTTGCAAACTGCTCTGAAGTTAAAAGTCATCCTCTGGACTTTGCCAAGCAAATTCTAGGTTAGCAGGTCATGTGCCAGAAACCCTCCAACCCCAGCACACACTTCTTTCATGCTTGATGTCAACAGCAGTTGCAGCTCCTCACTGGAGTCAGGGAGGGTCATAAATGGAAGCAGACCTTCCAGTCACTGAGGTGAGTTTCCCGGGATGCCTGAGAGGAAGATGGAGCTCCCTGAGTCCCAGGTTGACAGAGTCTGAAATACAAGCAGGGCACTTGGTGTAAAATGCTTTTAAAGGCTTCCTTTGCTGAGCAAGGGAGCTGCTGAATTCTAATCCAATGTTTGTTTATTCAAGGTTTTCAGATGTAGATGGAGGGGACCTAGAATCCCAAATGCAGTGTTTACTGGAATCGAATCCACAATTTAAAGAAAAGGGTAATACAATTGTTATCAGGAAGTGCATAATGATGTGCGATGTGGCTCTCTGGGCATCCAGAAGGACAGAGATGCAGGTAACCCCCGTAGGGAAAGCCTGATGTTAATGCAGTGAACGGGATTTTTGCCACCCACGTCAGCAGAGCAGGATTTCTTGTCTGGACGGCTGTTGTGGGATGACACCGTGCCACAGGCACTCACAGCATTCTCAGTGGCTGTATTTTCCTGGTTTGGTGGCTGTCATTAGTTGTTCTCAGATCAGATCACTTCTGGGGACACATTGATCACTGAGTCTCCATTCCTCCTCCCCACTGACCATGCCCTCACTTTCCCAGTGTCCCACTTGTCCCTGAGCTACTGCAACTCATCTTTGGACTGAAAGACTTTCTGCATATCCTGTAAGAGAGGAGACAGATGGTCCGTGCCCTCTCGTGCGAACAGGATCAGTCTCCTCTGCGTCTTAAAAACCACATAAACCAGGCGAGGATTCCAGGTGGTGTTTATCCCAAAGCATTTCCAACAATCCCACAAGAATGTTAATTACTGACACCAACAATCTTGTTCTCATTCATATAATGGGAGTGCCTAAAGGTCTTACCTGAGGTTGAGCAGACACTGTAGGATCACACAGGAAAAGCACAGAGGGGTTTTAGTCCAGGTTATCCTGACAGGAAGTCAGAAAGCAGAACAACAGAGAGATGCTGGAGGTAGAGCAGCACCTTTCACATCTCCTGAGTCCCAGTGCTTCTGCTCTTTAAACACCACCATGTTTTCTCCTGTGCCAGGGGAAGTGAGACTGCAGTGGTATGAGAGAATTCAAAGCAAGAGGAAAACCGTGGAGAGGAGAAAGGATAAGAACAAACGGAAAAGAATTGATGCTTGGCACAAAGAAACAGTCATTTGCCTCTGGGCTTGGGAAATCAAACAACCTTAGACCAACAGCAGCACAGCCCGGCCCTTTGTGTGTGTTACCTGAAAGGGTCAGCTGGGGCATTGGGTCATATGGGTGGAATCAGATGTGTCGGGGGACTCCTGGAAATGGAAAGAAAAGGACACATTCCCTGTGAGAGATACAAACAGATCAGCCAGGGTTAGATGAGCAAGTCCACACAAAACCTGAGACCAAAGAGACTTGACTGTTGTGTCAACACCTACAACTCCCACAGGTGTCCTTCCTTTTGGTCTGTATCTCAGACTATGATTTTAGGTGTTTAAAACTGAATATACAGAAACAATTCCAGGAGTCATTGTTTGGACATAGTGGCTGATGTGTCCCTCTGCTTTAAATGGCAGGAACTAGGGGCACAGAGTGCTATTAGAACCCTGTGACAGAACAGTAAATATGAACAAAATTACCTCAGTCCACTATTTCAACAATTCAAAACCAGTCATTGCTATGATGTGGTGAAGATAGGGACAATGAGCCACAGAAACAGGAAGGAATAAAGACATTGGACAATAGGTTGGGACAGGGACAGAGTCCTGTTTGCTCTAATGATCTTGTTCATGCACTCTCAGACAGCCCTTTAAAGTCAGAGTTTTGGCTTTGCTTCATCTAACTGGAATGCTCAGACAAACCTCATCACCCTTTCAAATGCTGTGAAGGAACTTCCTATAAATATAATGGATTTTTCATGGAGGAAATATTGGACTTCTTCATTTTTACCACGTCGTCTGACAAATGGACAAGCTCAAACTGTTGTAAAATTAAACTGTTCAGAACAAGATCTGATTTACAAAGAGCTTCCAATCCACAGGCTCATAGGGTGCCACTGAAGGATGCCTGGAGTCCTGGGGGAATTCTTTTGCCACGGGGTCTGTGTACTGTTATCTGATCATGGTGCCTCCCAGAGCACCTTCCTGCCAGGAAAGGTTGTGCTCCAGCACATGGGAACGCTGCAAAAGGCTGGACAAGGCCTTGGTGATGTCAGAGGAGAGCACGGAGGTCTCTTCCCAGAGAGGAACAGCAGGGCTACAGCCCTGATTTGCTAAGGAGAGAAACAAGCTTCTGTTCCCAGCAGTTCCTGGTTTAAAAGCAGGGTTATGCCTTGACTCGTTCAGCATAAATTTTATTTTTAAATCATTTCTAACCTCTTGCAATTTTAAAGCATCTCTAAAACCAGGGTAAATTAGTCAACATTCCTTCCTAGTGTTACCAGTCCACCCTCTTACCCCCATCAGCACAGTCTGAGTCTTTCTCAGCTGCAGGACTGAGCAATGCGGGGACACAAGGGCAGTTGAAAAAGCAAAGAACACACTTTGTGCCAAGGAATGGTGTTGCACTGAGAGCTCTGGCAGGGAAAATGTGGGCAGTCTTCAGACACGTGAAGAGTCTGACTCCTCAAGCTCCAATCTGACACTTCTCACAGACATTCATTTCACTTTTTCGTTGTTGTTGTTTAAACAGCCCTTCAGGGCAACACTTCGGCAAAAACATCATTCTCCCACCTTTCCATGCTCATCCCAGGGGACCGGTGATCAAAGCCAGGAGAGCAGAACAGGGGCTCTGAAGGGATGTGGAATGTGGGTGAAGGATCCATGAGCCCTCGGATCTCCCTAACAGCTCTGGGCGCTTGGCACGTCAGGATCGCTGGGTCTGCTGCCACACGGGGATTCCGCCGCTGTTGTTATTCCCTCGGTACCTGAATGGCAGCTTTAAAATCAAATTACATGAGTGCTGCAGGCTGCAGCCCCTGGCTGAGCCCCGAAGTCAGATGAATTGAAATAACAAATATGCCCGGATAGCAGTTCCCTGAGAAATGTCATCCTTGCGCTGCTCTGCTTTTCCTCCTGATGAAACCTGACGGGACATATCTACTGCCCGGTATTCCTGCAAGTGCATCGGAAGTTATTGATTCTGAGAAAAAAGAAATGTCTCAGAGAGATCAGAATGTGACTCTGTCCAAGTGAGACACAAAGGTGTTCAGAGACACTGAACGGAGCAGAGAGAGCAGCAGGAAGCCAAAGGCTGGGAGTTGACTCCAATAGGGATAAGTGGGATTTGATCCATCACCCCAAGATGAGAGGAAGGTGCTGATACCAGTTCCCTGTGACCAGGAACCACCACAGTGTAAATGCTGCCCAGGCTGTTGCTCCACCTGCTTCCCTCCCCACTCCTGAGGCTGCCAGGACACTCTGGGAAGCCCTGCCTTTGGAGAAAGCAGCACAGGGGATCACAAGGAATAGTATGACTGACATTTTTTGTTTCCTGCTACTACTGCTGTTAACGTGTGTTTTTACTGAAGAGCACAGTTCATGAATTATGCTCAGCTTAAAAACAAAGCTGTAAAAAAGTACCAGTGAAAGACATCAGGAAGAAAAACCTCAAAACCATTTCTGTTCTTTTACTCGCTCTCTTTTTTAAGTTCTGCATCCAATTTCAGGCAATTGCAACAGTGCCTGAGGTGTGGTGCCTCTGGAATGCTCCTGAAGAAGCACCTGCTGTGCCCAGGCTCCTGCTGTGGGAAGGGAGCCGTGGCAACTCAGCCACAAGAGCAGGTACCTCACTGTGAGCACTTTCCACACCAGGAAGAGGAAGAACTTGGTCTTGTTCCTGGCTACAGGTGGCTGTGACACATGAAAGGTTTCACTAATTCTCAGTTGAGACAAGTGAATGATGCCTGTCCTGTTAGAAGTGACAAAGGTAAGGTATCTTGCACTTCACCTTAAATGGACACCAGAAGAAGGGTGGGTTGAGATGGGATATTGGGAAAAAATTCTTCACTGTGTTTGGTGCTGAGGCCCTGGCACAGGGTGCCCAGAGAAGCTCTGTGGCTGCCCCATCCCTTGAAGTGTCCAAGGCCATGTTGGAGGGGCTTGGAGCAACCTGGGCTAGTGGAAGGTGTCCCTGCCCAAGGCAGGGGATGGAACAAGGTGGTCTTTAAGGTCCCTTCCAACTCACACCATTCTGGGATTCTATGATCCAGAATGTGGGAATGCCAAATCAGCCTGGAGTGTGGACAAAATCCCTGTTGGGAGTTCCTGGATCAGGAGTGGGTGGGGTGACACTGCAGCAGGAGGGTCCAAACCACAAAGATAAGTGCACATTAAAGTTGTACACCAATGTATGAACTTCTAGGAACTTAATTAACCCCAACCAAATGCCACGAGCAGACTTTGGCAATTGAGCAGTGATACTGCTCTAACTCAGCTCCCACAGCGGGGGTTTTCCCTCTGACCAAAGGGATCCCTTGTTCAATGTATGGTGTGAAAAATTAGCAGCATTTACAGTTGTGTTGGAAAGCCTTGTTCACATCAGAACACCTTCCCCAGGTACTTGAACAAGAGAATGGGGATTTTAAAAAACAGGGAAACCTGCATAGGGCACTCAGTAAATCTGAGTGGAGCATACCCACCTTAAAGCTCAACTCCTATATGGAATTTTTACTGGAGTCCAGCTGACACCGGAGGAAGGGGTGAAAGGGCTCCCAGCTCTGTAAGAGGAAATGACAGAACTGACAGAAGTGGACACTGCTGGGTCACCAGAAAAAGGGGAAAAATGCAACCCTTTGTGATTACAGTCAAACACAAATAAATATGTTGGAAAAGAACATTTGCTATTTCCTGCAAGCAGTAAAGTTTGGGGGGAAACGGCCTATGACAAATATTTTTCTCTGCTGGAGGCAGCAGCAGGGCTCTGACAGGCACGTTGGAAAACAGACCATACGTTTGTGCATATTCAACAGCCCCACTGGGAGACATCATTTCTCAGGCTGCCGTTGGGGTTGTGTTTGGCACTTGAACTGTTTCGGGGGCTTTGATAGCCCAGGATCTGTGTAGAGGATGTTTTGTTCTGAGGGAAAAGAGCACGAGCACATGACCAGAAGCTCTGATCAGCTATTGAAAGACCCAGACCAGCAGAGCTCGACAACACAACTCCTTTGTAATGGAAATGCCATACCTAGGCATGAAATTAGGAAAGCAACGTGTACAAGCGGATTCCAAGAAGATCGAAGTCATCCCTGGTATTCCTGCCCCAGCAGAAAAGGATGCAAAGTTAAAACACCTCTGAGTAGTGAAGTGTCAACCCGATTTAGCTTCCCAAGCAATCAATGACGGATCTTTATGAGTGTTCAGGAGCCCTAACACACAGATCTTCCCGGGGAAACGGAAAGGAGCTAATTAATAGCCCAGACAAACAGAATGAAATGCAAAGCCAGACATAGATCTTTACAGCCTGGTGCTGACTGCGCTGAATTCTCTCCTTGCACTCTCAGCTGACCCCAGTGAGGCATCAAGATTAATGCTTGTACAAAAAGCTTTTGCTTTCCACTTTTTGTAAAGAACTGGCAGGCTGTCTACTCAAGTGTTTCACCCGGCTACAGTCAGAGATAGTTTCGTCTTGACTTACAGACGTAGCTGGGTTTTGCTGTCCCGCTTCGAGCACCCTGAAGTGATACCTCTCTGTGTTCCTGCTCTGGCTGCAGGGAAGTGAATGCCCTGATAACTGAGGCTGTTTAACTCCAGGTTGCCCAGCTCCATTCCCCTGTTTGCAGTGCAGTATGGGACCTTCTGGTGTCCCAAACTCCAGTGAGGTGATGATGTCACTCACACACAGACCCCTGGGCAGGGGTTGTAGAAAAGGCACGGAAATCCTCCTTGTTCCCTAGAGGTGCAGCATGAGGGCCTTCAAAGGAGTTTTAGGAGGAGTTCCAAGGCTGGCCTTGAACATGGGAGACTTTCCTGGGCGACCTACTCAGGGTCATTCGGCCTCTTCCAGAACGGGTCAGGAGACATGAGTTAGTGGGACACATGGCCAGCCCAGCAGAAGCAGCTCCTGCCCTCCTCCACCAGACCACAGTCATTTTGATCCAAGTATTTCAGGGAGAAATGCCAGTCAGTCTGGTCAGCAGGAAAGGTCTGTCTGGGAAGACATCCCCTCAAGTGCCTTGAGATGGCAGAGGATGGAGTTAAGTACTGAGGGTTAAGAGTCTGCCTTGCCCAGGCAGCTCCTGCAGCAGGGAAAGCCAAGAGCAGGTTTTCCAGGATCATGATTTTGGACTGAGTGTAAATTTTGTGTAAATTTCACTTCAGACTCTGCTTGGATGCAGTTTTAGATGTCCCTTGTTTTCCCAGGGAAGAGCAGCAATTCTTCCATGGTGTTTCCCAGTGTCACTGTTAAACCAGTGATTCCTCTTCAAGAGCTGGGGTGGAAGGTACAGCACAAAAAAAAAGCTTTATTTTTTAGCTAAAATAAGGTGAAAGAGGACATCAAATAACAGGGTTAGCCTGAGGGCACTGAGAGGGTTCATAGAACACAGACTGGTTTGGGTGGAAGGGACCTTAAAGCTCATTCCATCTCACTCCCTGCCACGGGCAGGGACACCTTCCACTGTCCCAGGGGGCTCCAAGCCCTGTCCAACCTGGCCTTGGACACTGCCAGGGATCCAGGGGCAGCCACAGAATTCCTGCACAGCCTGTGCCAGGCCTCCCCACCCTCCCAGGGAAGAATTCCTTCCCAATACCCCATCTAACCCTTGGATCCAGAGAGATGTAAGATGCTTGAGAAGGGTAAATCTTGGGCTCAAGGGCTGCAGCTGACCTTGATTTTGCTCCTCGAGTGAGAGCTCTCCTGGTTCCAGAAGGAGCCTTTCTGTATGGAAGCTAAAGATCAATAAAACTTTCCAGAGGACAACATGAGATCCAGACAACATTCCCCTTTCTCCCAACTCCCACTTCCTCACACACCCCCTTGGCTGAGGAGGAGGAGCAGATTCTGCTTGGCCTTATGTGGAAGGGAGACACAAACCCCACTGGCTGGGATCTGGAGTGATCCAGCTGCACCTCAGTCTTTCCTGTCCCATCATTCTAGTGACCCAGAAGTCCTGGAAAATAAATAACATTTGTAATTGTTGGGTTATTCCTCTACGCAAATGTTTTTCTGTCAGTGCTGGGCATAAGGATATGCAGAGAAACCAGGAATGTTCTTGGGATTGGAGACCAGTAGGCAGAGCATTTTTTGCAGGCCCACACAAAACTGTTGGGTTGTCCCAAGCCGATGTCCCTGAAGGACATCATAGTCAGCACTTTCGCTGCTGAAATTACCCACAACCAAGATAAATACATGAAATATTAGTGGGAATATTGAGAAATAACAAAAACTAGTGCAGAAACCACGGTGGAATGTGCTCACAGGGACATGCACAGGCACAGCCTGTCCAACGGACTCGTGGTCAGCCACGATCCTGGCTCACAACCTACATCCAGTCCCTCAAACCTTCCACCAGCCTGAATTCCTTCTGTGCAAAAGGAGTCTCATGGCCTGTTTTAAAGCTCTAACAGCTTCATTTTGGTTTGAGCGCAGCTTCTCTCCTGGACTAACAGGTGTTTGGGAAGCTGTGAAGACCACACAGTCATTGCGGGAGAGGAAACTGTTCCTCCATGACATCCCCCTGTGCTCTGTGCCCACAAACCTGAGGGTCCATCACACAGCCTTGAGTCTGAGAGAGATGAGCAGGGGGTGGAAGAGCCAGCTGGAACCCCTGGAAACCTGGAATGCTCATGGGATTGAGGAAGGGGGAAAGCACGAGCATTGGCCCCTTCTCCAAAAGCTGCACACTGAGATCCCAAATCACTTCTTACTCAGCACTCAGGAAGTGACTGGAGTCAGAGCTTTGGGATTTAACTGCTGCTGGAAAAGGAGGAAACTCTTATTTGCATGCACAAAGATTGGGAGTTTCCTTCCTCCACTCCAGTGGAAGTTTAATCCAACTTGGCCCCTTGCTATGTGTCCAGTTTCCTGGTCACCGCTGCCTCAGGTGAGCACAAATCCAGTGGACTGACGTGGGAAAGCAACCTGGGCTGGAGATGTGCTCACATAGCTTCATGTAGATCTTTCCTGATCGGAGAATTGAGAACCAAAGATGTTCCCACCAAACCTACTCATCCAATTACCGGAGCACTTTGAAAATGTGATATGGATCAGTGGAGCAGCCTGCGCTTTTCCCAGGACAGAACAGGAGTGTGCAGACACTGCACTTTTGGGAAGCATGGGGAACCAGACACAGGAGCTTTGTGGCTTTTCTTCATTGGTTCTGACTTGCTCTGACTCCTCGCCTGCTCACCATTAGCACCCTGTGGTGCAGTTGTGTTTGACATCCCTGTAACAGCCCCTGATTTATATGGCCTCGCACAATCCCTCCTCCTCTCTGGGGCCTTGGGAGCAGCAGAACAGACATCCTAAAATGGAACTCCTTTGAATCAGTCACTGCCAAAGGAGCAGACACCTTCAAAGACCATTATCTTTGTGAATCAAACTTCACCCTTCCCAAATGATCTTTTTTTAAATGAAACTGAGCTTTTGGGGTTTGGCAGAAGCAGACAAATACTCCAGTGGGCAGACTTAAAAAAAAAAACCCGGGTGAAAGCATGACTGAGATTCACAGAGTCACAGAATAAAGGAGAAAAAGGATCCAGAGGGAAATCAAATGTGCTGCGTTCATCACTCACTCATTCAGTTGCAAGGACCTGAGCAGCTGTCCAGTGAAGGGAGTTCAAGCTCCCCATCCGATGGTGTATCTCTGATACTTTGCCACATGGCACTGCAGGAGATGAGCCATGCTCCTTTCTATACCCATTCCCCACAGAAAATCTGCAAACCATCACCACCAATGTCCCCCAATTTAGGGTCCATGTCCTAACATTCTCTGCCTCCAAAGCTTGTTTTAGGAACGTGGTTTTCCTTCGGTCCAATGGGAACACCACGATTATGTGCTGCACGTGCCAGAGAGGCAGGGCTGGCTGGGGAAGGAGAAGGGAGGCTTCAGCTCAGAAATGATAGTACCTATTTTTGGCTCCTGGAGCCAGGCTGTGCTGCTCCCACTCTGTTTCAATGCTCCAACACGTTTCACTGGAGATGTCACCAATCCCAGGCAGTCACGACAGTCTGGGGTGCTGGGATTCAGCCTTGTGGGGGAAGGAAGATGAGCAGCAATTTTTCTGAAGTGTGTGGCAGGAACAAATGGATTTGTGGTGACTGTTATTTGAATATTAATATTTAGATTAGGATATTTTTCAGTCTGAACACACCATTAGAACACAAGAGATCTATACCTGGCTCTCCCTTCCACCTGGCTGCAGTGGGACATCCCCTCTTCCTAAACATCCACCCTGGTGTAGCCATGGAGAGGTTTTCAGATCTGGTTAAACATCTTTCAGAACCAAATGTCCTCTTGCTGCTCACTGCCTGGGACACATAAAATACAAAATGCAGTCTCCTGGAGTGAATTCATGTCCCAAGTGTGTTGTACATAACTACAGTTCCTACTGGGGGTGCACAGGATTTTCCCAGCACTCCAACTGCTACAGTTCCCTCTTCCATTAAGTGACAACTTATTTACATCCCAACTTATTTACATCCCTGAGGCAGCACAAGCTGAAGGCTCTTCTCACATCACCAGCTGCAGGAACCCCCAGGAGGTTGTGAGAGCCTCTCCATGGCTGTGCTACCGGGCAGCCCCGCGAAGGAGACAGCCCAGAAACTCTCCTGAAACCCAGCCCTCGACCTGGCACCTCAGTCCATGCTGAAGGGGCTCCCCACAACCCTCCCTGTGCCTCCCGCCTCCAGCAGCCTGTTCCTGCCTGGCATCTGCCCCTCAGTCCTGCAGCACTGAGTGGGGAGGGGAGACAAAGCGGTGCCTGGCCCTGGATCCCTGGAAGAGGCCAAGGCCAGGCTGGACTGGGATTGCGGAAGCACCCGGAGCACCCTGGGATAGTGGAAGGTGTCTGCCCATGGCAGGGAGTGGAATGAGATGAGCTGTAAAGCCCCTTCCGCCCAAACCATGCTGGGATTCTAAATCTAACAGGATCCAAGGGAAGACAAGGCAGAGGATGAGGAGCTCAGGCATCTCTGATGCCAGGCCAGCGCTCTGGGAAAGCAGGGAACCAAAAGCCTGCTGTTCACCCACCACAGGATCAGCTTTCCTTTCTTCAGCTGCTTTTCTTCGTTCTGTTCTCCTGCAGCACCCTATGCTATGGAGTGATAGAAACATGAAACAGCTTCTCCAAACACAGTTATCTTTAGAAATGCAACAGCGCAAGAAAATGACACCGTGTAGACAGTGCAAAAAGAAAGCCTTCACTACATTTAAAAAGAAAAGTTACATTCTTAATCAAGGAACAAACTGGTCTGAATAGTCACAATCACATTTTACAACCATGTAACTCCTTTTATCTTTTTCTCTCCCAGCATCTGAAGAAGATGAACATCTGATTCTTTTATGTGGGAATTGCTTAAACCAGCACTGGGAGAAAATATGCAGTTGAATATTGATCTTAAAAGATGGAGGGAGTTCAGCTCTGAGTTAACGGTCCTGGATTTTGGACAGGGGCTGGCAGAGCTCAGCACCTCTCAGGACCAGCCCCATCCTGGTTCCTGCCACCCCTAGGGCCCGAGGCTCCTGCAGCTCCATTCTTTTCAGCAAAGGTTGGCTCAAGGAGCACGGCACCATTTTATTTAATCATGATTGGAGTACTGGTATCCACAGGAACAAAATCCTGGGAGCAGAGCGTATTTTCATGATCAGTGCATCCAGAGTAGTATAAAATGTCTGCACCGCTTCTTTCCACTCCAGCCTGTACCTTTGAAGTCATGGTAACAGCTTTTGGATCCCAATCCTCTGGTGAGACTCCTTGATTTATTAGGTAAAACATCTGGAAAAAATGAGGACTTGTGGTAGTGTAAATCCTCCAGAAGGAGTGGAGAGGGGTTTCATCTGAGCAGCCTCCTGTCAAAACGCAGGAAACCTGAGCCCCGGCCACTGGCTTGAGGGTGCTCCGAGGCTGAAAAGCTCCTACCGGGCCGCTGCCGTTTCCCCCAGTGGCCAGAAAGCAGCTCTGAGCAGGGGAATGTCCAGCAGCCCAGGGAGCTGGGACCACGCCAGGCCCCTGGAATGGTTTGGACACTCGGTGTCAGCAGCAGTGCTGCTCGTGACAGCAGCAAGCAGCCCCTGGTGTAAATCCTGGCGCTCTGGGAGCTCTCAGGGATGTAAATACCTGTGAATACCTGCCTGTCACCCTCACAGGAACAGGCACCAGCCAAACCCTCTGCCCAGACCCCATCAGAGCTGCCTTGGGGTGACTTTTCCATGGCATGGTTACAACAGAAATGCTGGAGAAGAAAATGGTTTGGAAGGAATGAAGCCCGTGCAAGTAACAAACAAGGCGGCAGGCATTTTGTGAGGCAGATTCCTTTTTTTATTTGAAATCAGCCCTGAAGTAAAGGGAAAAAAGAGAGGGGAGAGGGAGCAGCAGGAGCAGCTGGCTGTGCACTGGAGTCCGGTGCCTCCGTGCAGGGCGTGTGGTAGGCAGACACATGTGAGCCCGTGCTCGTGGTGTGCACTCGGGCCGGGCCTTTGTTACACGGGGGCAAAGGTACAAATCACCCAGGTACTTGCCTCAGAATTATTTACTCTCTGCCTCCTCCACACAACAGCCCAGGTTCCAAATTTCAGTGCCGACACTCTGGGGAAAATCCCCCGAGAATCATCCTTTGCCAGTTATTTTCCCATCTAAATCCCCCTTCCCGCAATTTGAATAACGCAGTTCAAACACCAGCCCTGGGTGCCAATGGTGCTTTTTGGAGGGGGAGTAGGACGGGCGGAGGACGGGGAGTTTGGGGAGTACTTTTTAATCAGATAAATTATTGCTGGGAAACCAGCCACTTCTCTCCATTCAATTTATACTCTATGGGGAATCCATCTAATACCCCTGCTCGGAGTGCGAGGCAGGACCAGCGAGATGCTGCATCAGACCAGGGAGGGAGCCAAAAGATGGGATGGAGTGCAGGGAATGAACAAATAACGGGAGGAAAGGCCTCTGGAAAAGCCTGTGGAGAAGAGGAAAAGCCAAGGGATGTGTCTGCAGCTCCTCAGACAAAGGAGGAGGGGAGAAAATGGGTTTTTCTGCTGGCAAACTGGAGCAGGCTGGAGCGTGGGCATAGTGGGATGGGATAAGATGAGATAGGATGGGATGGCTGGGAACTGCAAGGAGCTTTTCACCTGCAGGGAGGTGGCACAAGTCCAGGCAGGTGGAGAGAAGCCAAGGCCTGGGAACAGAGACAGCTCATGGCACCCGGGGCTCCAGCGGTGCTCGCAGGGCAGCGTATCTGGGAACCTTGCCCTGCTGTCTGGGCATTCCCCTCATCCCTGGCTATGCTGCCGGCTCACCTCAGGCTGTTGGGGACGGGCTGTGCCCCAAGGAGCTCCCCGTCCAAAGGGGCACAGCTGGAGCTGGGCACTGCCAGCAGTGACTGCCCCGAGCCCACTGAGTGAGCCGCTGGCCAAAGCCTCCCCAAGCCCGCTGCTCCACGCGGGACTGGTTCCCTTTCATGTGCCAACACCAATTTAGTCCAGAGGCTTCCCACTCCAGCACTTCCCAGTGACTATAAATGCACACAGAGTTTTTAAAGAGTTACAGGGTAATGGCACCTGAATGGGTGTCGAGGTGCACTTTGCTGGCCTTTTATTCTTCTTTATAACAAAGAATTCAAAGCTTTAGTGGGAGAGTTGGCAGTAAGCTCAGGAGATGGGGAGACTTCTGAGGATGATTTCCCAGATTCTGGGAGTGACTACAGTACCAATAATGTTGGAAAATAAAAGAATTGACTCAGCAGGAGGCAAAAGAGAACAAGGGGAAGAGTAACTCCACTCTGGAGAGCCATGAGGAGAATATGACACAAAGCAAGAAGAGAAATAAGACCCAAAAAATGAAATCCATTGTGTATTTCAGAGGGATTCCTTCTGACAGCCTGACTGTCCAAAAGCTGCTGAGTGCCATTCTCAGGGAACTGGGCCTTACATGAAGTCCAGGAAAACAAGGAAGAGATGCTTTTACTCAGAGCTCATTCCCCAACAGTCCACGGGCTCTCTCCAGTCCCGCCGGTTGTGTCCCAGTCGAAGCAGTGTGGAAGTGTCACTCCCGACATTACACCCTCCTCTCCCAGACAAAATTAATGCTTGAAGCAACACTGATCTAAACATGTAATTAAACCCTCTCTAGCCCACCTACCAAATAAACTCATTTCCAGACACCAATTAACCTCCGGGGTTATTACTGGGGATTACAGATCTCCCTAGAACGGCTCGTGCCAGGGTAGAGGGAGCCCACTTGTTCTGCAAGTGTCAGGTCATGGAGATCACCTTAACCTTGCATCCTTGTCCAGCTACCACAGTCCTGGGAATAAAATTAATAACTTTCTGGCATTTTCTCCTTCCCTAAGAAATGGAGAAAGTGTTATCTCTTCCTCCTCATAATTTTTCCTTGTAGTTTGAGTCCCCAGACATCTGTACTTTGTTAAAGCACTGCCCATTTCAGAGGCTTTTTCCAGGACTGGCTGAACTCTGGTGATAGGTATCCAAGCTGCTTTGTACATTTAGTAGTCCCTTAATGTCTGGTTTGGAATCTGTTCCAGATTCTAATCATTTTACATTAGCACTCAGGGATTCAGTAACCTCTCCCCTCCCAATCCCCAAGAAAAACAGAAATAACAGCCCTTCAGCCCTAGATCAAGCACAAACCTCTCCAAACTCCCAGCCCAGAACCATCTTTCATCAGTCTCTGTTCCCCGTGACTCCCGGAGGCCACAGGATGTGCAGAGTCTCCCTGTCCAAGGCAAGAACACCCCTGACATGACTCAGGACTTTCTCCTGACAGGAACAAGGTGGAGGGGCTGCTCTTGGCCAGCACAGTCACTTTAAGGGGCTGTTTGAGCCTCTCCAACATTTCTGGAGCCTCGCTGGCCTGTCGGAGTTTTGGGCTGCTCCGCTGTTCCACGTTAGTTTTCATCCCTCATTTCTTTGACACCTGATGCCATGTGGTTTGTAGAAATCCCTCTGGGCTCAATAAACTATGGAACTGAGCCCTCTTATTCTGCTTTTTCCTTCCACCCGTGAGGACTCTGCTCTGGGTTTCTTTTTCCTCTGTCCAGCTGCAAACTTTCAGGTAACTTGTGGGAATTTTCTATCAGTGAAGGTACTCCCAACTCTGCTGACTGACAGTTTCAGGAGGAATTCAAGGGGAGGGAAGAATGGCGGGAAAAAAGCAGGACGCCTCTTTCTAAAGCAAGACTAGTGCAAAAGTGCTGCTGGAAATCTTGTTTTCATCACCCTCAAATTCCCTGATGCTGGAAAACGTCCCCCACTTTCCCATCTTCTCTCATTCGCTGCAAGTTCTGACAGGAACAGCTTCTGCTGGGAAGAGCTGACTGTGCCAAAATGGGAGAGCTGCTGTTCCTACACCACCCTCCCCTCCCCAGATCCCCACATTTCAGCCCAGAAAATGGAAATTGCTCTGTGTTTACCAACCCTCCTGCTCCTTCCCGTGCTGCCAGGACCTCTGTGCCCGAGCCAGGTCTCTGCTGTTTACAAGCCCATCTGCTGCTGTTGCTTCTCCTCACCTGAAGTTCGAATGCTCCGCTCAGGATTTCGCTCACCGTTTTGTTGGGAACTGCAAAGGGCAGCCAAGGATTTCAGGTGGGAAGTGAGCAGCAGGGAGAGAGGAATACAAATCTGTTCTCATCTAAAGAGCCCTCAAAATAATTAAAAAAAAGGAAGAAAGAACCAGATGAAAGAGGAAATTCCTAATGTTTTCAGTAGCACAATTATTCCAAGGAGAGTTTGTCTCATATTTTTGTGAGAATTTGAACATTTAGAACCAGAAGGGAAAAAGCATGAGTGTTCCAATGGCTGTTTTCCTGAAATCACCCTGGTCCCTCTGGTCTCTGCAGTTTAGTCTCTGTAGGAGCTCCAAGCCTCCACTTTGCCCAAACCTGTCGAAAGTGAGTCGAGATCTCTCCATGCAGTGTAACTCAAGGCCAAATCTTTCCAGGAGTAAGGGGAGACCCTTGGGAGTCAGAAAGAGACTGGAAATGTCTGTGTCTGCCCTGAGGCCTTCAGTGGGGTGCCCAGAGACTCTCCTAAGCAGCAGAGCTGCTGCCCACCTGCCCAAGCCTGCAGGAGGGGTTCTCTCTCCGGAGGCTGACGGATTCAAGCTCTCTCCTATGCTTCCCTTTGTCAGCAGGGAGGCACAGTGTGGAACAAGCCTGGGCAGGTGCTCAGACAGCACCAGGCTCCTGCCAGGAGCAGGGATGGGAAGCAGCCAGGCTGTGGATCACGCTGTGCTCCCGGACACGGCGTGGCTGCAGTGGGAACCAGTGACCCCCCTGCTCCACTGGGCCCCACTGCTGGGGCTGGGTTCTGTCTGCTCCCACTTGCAGCCTCCCAGCCCCTGTAGGTGCCTGGCTTGGGAGGGAAAATGGAAATTGTTTTCCTGGACCCTTCTCAGAGTCAGTGAGAATCAGGAGAATCCAAAGAGCTGAACTGCCCCAGCCAGAAAACATCGGTGGCCGAAGTGTCTTTGCTCCCGCCCTCCCTGTGCTTTACACCTGGAGCTGTGAGCTCAGCCAAGAGCTGGCTGAAGGGAGCAGTGTTTGGAACAGGCTCTGCTGTGCCCTGAGCTTGGGGAGGCCCAGCCTGCCCAGGCACACCTGCCATTCCATGTGGGACAGCAGACAGGCAGGTTACAGAACAAACATCCACGGGAAGTTCCCACTCTGTGTGTGGACAGTGACTGGGAAGGAGCAAGAAGAACTGGAGGGTGGAGAGGATGGATTCTCAGGAAGGAAAAGCCCACCAGAGGTTCCTTCTGACTGTGCCTCTGTGCCACTGCACCACAGTGGATCAGCTGCACCAGTTCCCAGCCAGGAATCTGCCTGGTTTAAGGAGGAACGCGCTGTCCCACCTGGCAGCTTCCTGGCCCTGCCCTACCAGCTCAGCACAATGCACGGTCCTGTCCCAAGGCTCTTGGAAAGGAGGCTCCCAGGAGGGCAGGAGTGGGCTGAGGCTCCCAGGAGGGCAGGAGTGGGCTGAGGCCCCCACTGTGGCCAGGGCAGCTGCTCTGCTCCGACCTGGAACCCGGGGTAACGTTCCCTTCCCTCTGCAAGGCCAGTGGCCCTTCCCCAAAGGCTGTGTGTGTTTGGGTTATCTCTTGTCAAGGACTTCACAGTGCAGAGCAAGGTCTGAAGAGCCCAGAAGTGCTCAGAGGTGCTGAGTGAGTGCTGGTTCAGCTTCCCCAGCCCCAGAGCACTCAGGGAAACTGCTGGACAGTCCCAGTGGAGCCAGCAAGGTGCTGGGATGCCCTGGAAATGCAGCGCTCAGCAGGTGAGGGCAGAAAGATTGAAATTAGACTTTGCCAAAAGTTCCTGCTTCATGCACTCCCAGAAATGTCCTCCTCGAGCCGAACTGTTCCCGGGAATAGCTGTGTCTAACACCAGGCAGTGCTGCAGCTCCCGGGGCCTGCAGCGGGACCTCTGGAGCACACATGCTCTTCATTAATGCTAATCCAGGAGCGGGAAGGATCCGAGCACAGCCCCTCGGAGGGGATTAAGCACTCCCTGCCTCACGGAGCTGCGCTGCAGGGTGGGATCCAGCCTGAGCACCCTCCGAAACACGCACCCAGATCTGGTTGCTCTGGTTTGGCCTCGACTCCAGCAGGATGGAAAGAGCTCGGGAGATGGTGAGAGAGGGGAGAAGGGAGAAAGGAAAACAGTCTGCTCCCCGTGCCCCCCAAAAAGCAGCGTTTCACTGCTGGGGCTCTCAGCGTGCACAACAAACTCCTCTCCCTTCCCTCGGCCCGCTTACATTGTTCACTTTCCTGCAAATTGTTTCCACATTCTGTATAAATAACCCCGGTGCCAGCGGGGGGGAGGGGAGCCGCGGGGAAGGGGTGGGAGGAAATCCAATGGCTTTGTTACTTTGGAAAAAAGGTGGAGGATGAAGAGGAGCGGTTGGAGCTGCAGCCCTGGCAGACAGAGCAGAGAGTTGCCATCGAGCTTGCATTCAGACCTGGAGGAAGAAGAGTAAACAAGGAGGAGATTATATATAATTACAGACAATCATGTTGCCGAGGATAAACAGGAATCAAAAGCACGGAGGCACTGGAGTCTGGCACATCCCCAAGCACAGAACAGAAGCCAGCCAGCGAGAGGCACTGCGGCTGGAACGCGCTTCCCTTTGGGCCTGCTTTCACTTAGCTCAGGGGCTGGGGGGGTTTGTCTCTCTTTTTGGCTGGAGGCATTCCCCCACGAAGAGAGGAGCCCATCCAATGGGGAGCAGAAGCCAAACTTAAGTCAGCAGAATTCTTGTCTGTGACATTCACAGATTACCCTGTGAGAAACGTCAGAAACATTTGGAAAAGATACAGCCCACTGAGGTCAGCAGGAACAACAACAACAGGAATTTCTGAACAAAAATGGCTTTAGAGACACTCCAGAAGCTGTGCCTGAGTGTCCTGTGGGCAGCTCCTCTTTGGCAGGACGCAGAGGGGCAGCTGCAGCTCAGGGTGGCACTCGGGTCCTGCTCGTGGCTCCCAAGGATCCAGGGCTTGCTTAAAAGGGAAATGATGAACAAAGCCATGGAGCGAACCTGAAACACCGGCAGATGGGCCATAAGGGCTGTGCTGTGGGTTTTTGAATGAGGGCTTGGGGGATTTTAACAAAGAAAAAAGAAAAGGAGCCTCCTTTGTCCTTCTTTTTCCTTCCTTGAAGGCTCTGGAGAGTCAGAGGGAAGGTGACAAACAAAGGACAGCAACCTCCGATGGTGACAGGAGGAGATTGTTTAGCAAGGCAGTGTGAAGAGCTCTCTCCCAGGCACTGTTTTCAATCCAAATAGCTCACAGCCCGCTGAATTCTTAAGCCGTTCTCCTGATCTCTCAGCTGTTCTTCATTGAGAACACAGGCAGATACTTCAAAGCAAAAAAAGCAGAGAGGAAAAATAAATATATATAGGAAACAACCAGACCCGTGTTTAGAATCTGCATAAGAGCAGAGGGGGCAGGGAATGCTCACAGGCTCCTTCACCTTCTCCCTTTCAGTCCAGGTGCTCTAAGTGTCCTTTCTCCTAAGCAAAGAAAATGGATTTTTAAAGGGAAATGACATTTACTCTCTGAGAACAGTGTCACAGTTTGGTGAATGATATTACCTGCCTATCTGGGCGTAGGATTGCGTATTTGCTGTGAATTCATCGTGATGGGCATTTTCCCTCTGGGATTTCTTCTGCTCACAAATCCTTCCCCAGAGGATGTACCTGTGTGTATGCACATGCAGGGGCGAGTGAAAGATCTCCCTGCTGGCCATGTAGAAACTGTTTGGGCATCACAGACAAGTGATAAATCAGGAGTCATGTTCCTCTCAAAACGGCTGGAAAGAGCTCAGAAAGAGCAGAGGGAATAGGGTTGGAAAAGACCGTAAAGGGTTAAAAAACGTATTTGGGGTCCAAGTCTTATCTACTCTAAATTTACATCAACTCTGTGAGGTAATATTTAAGCAATCTACTCCCATGCCAAGTTCCAACAGCTCCTTCCAAATAGCCCAGACAGTGAACAGAACCAAGAATAAAACCAAGATAACACAAAGATAGCAAAAATAGCCGAGCGTGTCCTTTCCCACATGCCCCTGTACAACGTGGGGCACAAAGAGAACTCCAGCACGTGCTGAGAGGGTCGGTCGGGACAGGCTACAGCCTCTTCCCTTTCTCTTTCATTTGTACCTGACCAAGAGGGAAGAAGGACACAGAGCTCTTGTGCCGATGTTGTGGCAAAACTGAAATGAGGTTACTGATCTCCTGCAAGCACAAATGAACATCAATCACCAAACACTCATCAAGGCACAAAACACAGTCCCTCGGTGTTATTAGACAGCAAGAATTAAGAGTTTATCAAGCCGGAAAGAGCAGATCCTTGAGGGAGCATGGATTTCATAAGCAAGCAGCAAATCCTTCTCCAGGCACCTCGGTGTGACTTCAGCAGTGAGAAAATCAAAAGAGCTCCCACCTAGAGAGAAACACGCAGGAGTGTTCCCAGCAGGCATCTTAGGAAAAGCCCTCGGTGGGAGAAAGTCAACCCTGCCTCGCCTCCTCCTGCTTTCCTGGAGCAAAGAGGGGGAAGTAAACCAGAGTATGATATTTGCATTGCTGCTTATTTTTGCCCTGCAAAGGCAGTCTGTGTGTGCTGGAAGAACGGTTTGCAATGGCTCGTCACAGGCTGGAGGCAGCAGTAGCAGCCGGACACATCCCACGGAGGTGCATTCCCAGAGCTGTCCAGGGCTGCAGTGGAAGCTGCTGGAGGATGGCAGAGGTGAAATTCAGCTGCATCTCACCCCGGTAATCCCATTTTGAAGGTTGGAACTCGGCCATGGGGAATGAAAATATGAAGTATTTCTTTATTCCAAGTTTGCCTGGCTGCCTTGGAGCCCCACCTCTGGAAAACCCAACAATAAAGGGACAGAGTAATTAGGGGTTTCCCCAGCTCCTTGCTGGTGGTGCTGGTAATCCTGGTATTCCCATCCCAAGGACACTGCCATGTCCTAAAGTGTCCAAGTGCACAGCAACTGCACAGAGATGGGGATTTCTCTGAGGTCAGGGACCAGGAGCTGGGGGGACCAGGGGATGAGCTGCAGCATCACCCACTGAACCTTTCGTCACCAGTGACCTCTCCATGGCCCCACGTCCCTACCCAGGTGCTCAGGAGGCAGATGTTTACACCTGCCAGCCAGAAAATGTGCTTCCCTCTGTCACTGTTCACGTGCTGACATCCCTTACGCAGCCACTTTGGAAATGAGTATTTCCATTTTTTATGAAAACGGGCAGGGATGAGCTCAGCCCTCCAGGCCAGAGCTGCTGGGCACAAGCACCTTCCAACATGTGCCTATAATGGAGGCAGCAGGAGAACCCAACATTGTGTTTAATGAAAAAAAGCCCTGCTTCAAGCTTCTGAAGAGTTATTATAAGCTGTGGCGAGATGAAACTCAAGACATAAGTCTCTTTGTATTTAATAATACATGGGATCGATTTTTTCCTGTGGAGAAACTTCAATGAACACCTTTTTTTTTTTTTTTTGTTTAAATCTTTTGTTGCAGGTATTGATTATTCATTGAAAATGTAAACCCCAAAGATGTGACCAAATGATTTCACAAAAAAGGTCTGATTTCTGCACCAAAGCAGGCATTTCCGAGCAGTGACAACCCTTTTGCTGTACAGATATTGCAGCACTGATGGTGAGTTTATAATTAGCCCATACAAATGTGTATGCAAACGTACATCACTGCATTTCAGGGGAAACTACTCACCCCTAAAGCAAAAATGCAGCTACAACAGGGAGTTAGAGAAAGGCAGCAAGCATTCTGACCTTAGCAGGTAATTAAAGCAGAGTAATAAAAGTCAATTTATTACCAAACTGTCTCCAGAAAGGCTCCCACAAAGCCCACTTGAAGAGCTGTGACATCCAAGCCACCCATGTCTGTTGAAGAGGCACCACTCCCTGGCTTTGCTATTAAATCACTTTCTCACAGACAAAGTCCGGCAGCCAATGACTCCAACACCTGTGTTTCTGTACCTGCTGCAACGCGAGGGCGGCATCCTTTGAAACACGTATTTATGCTTTCCTAACACTCCAGACCCCCAGACCTCCTCCTGAACGCTGGCTGCACTGCGGGTCTGCTGGGATTTATTCTCCGAGCTGAGGGGGGCTTGAGCAGCCATCAGGAGACGGGGATTGAGACGCACATGAGACAGGAGGAGGCAGAGGGAGAGAAAGAAAGAACGGGGATCAATTAGCGATCTGATCCCGGGGACAAAACAGCACCAATGTGCTCCCTCAAGTTCCCTCAAGTCGCTCGGGAGCCGAAGCGCTGGGGAGGGCCGCGGTGCTCTGTGACAGAGCCCGGTTTCAGCGGCCGGGGACGAGTCTCCAGATCACAATAAGGCAGCTTGAAGGTGACAGATTTCATTGTTGAAGGTGATAAAATTCCGCGTGGCGCACTGCAAAACAAGGGCTGGAGCTGCGCCCGCGGAGAGGGAGCAGCGCCGCGGGCAGCTCGGCGGAGGGAGCGCCCTGCTGCTCTCCCGGCACTGGAGCCGTGCCCGGTGCCCGGCGCGGGGACAGCTTTGCTGCTGCCCGGCACAGGGCACGGCAGCTGTGCTGGCACCGCCACCTGTGCACGCCGTGGGAGCGCCACGGCCCTGCCCGGCAGCGGCGCCTGCCGCGGGTGGACACCCGGGGACCGCAGGGAAAGGGAAAGGGAAAGGGAAAGGGAAAGGGAAAGGGAAAGGGAAAGGGAGGGGTAAAAGATGGCCAGGCAGGATCCTGCAGGATGCACCACGGCACCTGCTTCTGCCCCTGCCCCGTGCAGCTGCTCTCCCCCAAGTCCCTCCCATCTCCTGCGAGGGTTACACCAGCACAGGCTCACCACGAACAGGGTGTCCCGAAAGCTTCAGGCTTTGTTTTCCAGAATAACCCCCGATGCTGTTACACAGGTAAAACACCCACCCAGCAAAAGCCTGACCTTTGCTGCCCTTAACACGTGCCCACTTTGCTGCAGAGACGCTGTGGAAGGGCTGGGCAAGGACAGGTACTGACTCGGTCACACAGAGGTGCAGCTCAGGCTGGACACTGCTCCAGTCAGGCTGCTTGAAATGCAGGAAAGACTCAGTGGCAGAGATGTGAAAACAACAGGAAAATCAAAGCCTGAGACTAAAGGAGCAATTAGACCAGCTTCAGAATATATTTGAGTCAAATCAATCCATACAAGAATTGCAGTCACAGTGTGCTGGTGCCCACTCTTCTCCCTCCCTCCCTCTTCATTTCCCTCCATCTCTCCCTGCCTCCCTCCCCAACCCAGGCTGAGCTCCAGCCTCACTGTCTGCTTCATCAGAGTATGCACGAAGTGCAGTGACAACCCATCTCCTAAGATGCTTTATCAGTTTTGCAAAGTCCCAGTTCATCCTCCTCTTGTGGATCCATTTACATATTGATGTATTTATTCCCCTCTCTCCAGTCAGGCCCCATGAGATTAAACTATTTTATTTACAAAGACATTGGGGTTGCAGCTCCTAACAATTAAGTCAGCCAAGATGGAACTTTGCAGGTGCTCTCAGATTGATGTGTGAACAGAAGAATTGGCCTCGTCAGCAATTCGGGAGCAGCCGGGGGGACTGGCTCAACCCCATCTCTATAAACCACTCAATAATAGCTGCTGCAACTGGCAAAAATGAATTGGGGTGGTGGGAGGCACCAATGTGCAGAAGGGAGAGATAATGAGGCAGCAGAAGGAGTGATGGATAAAAACCAGGAGGAGAAACTTTGCCAACAGGGCTCACCTTCAAAGGTTGGTGCTCCAAAGTGGGTTGTGCCTCCAGGGAACTCGTGGGCTCCTGGGAGCTCTCCCTGTTCCATGTCCCCCATCCAAGCCAGGCACACAGGGCTCCAGCACGTGTTTCCATTGGATCCTGTGCCTCCCACCAGGTGAAATACGTCCATCAGAGCACCTCGGGCTCCTTAAACACCAGAGCTGAAAAGTCACCTGCCTATTCAGGCCGGTATAAATCTGGCACACTATTGCCTCTCCCTGACAGCAACCTCATCCAGCGCCAGCGTTCTTCCCAGCATCTTTGACATTTCAGAATTATATTTAGAGGCCTGGATGGGAATTTAATTTTGAAGTTTTCCAAGGCACCCTGTCATATAAATATTCCGCAGTGCCTGCCGTCGGGGGTGTCGGTGCGGAGCAAGCCCGTGCCACTGCCTCTAATTAAACAGGCCCAAGGAAGGGCACTAAAGAGTGCTGGAACCATCTTAAAAGTCAGCACGTGTCTCCCTATTAATTCTTACCCTGATCTTTTGCATAGCGCTATCGCCAGGCTAATTAATCACCGGTGTGAGCTCAAGCATTAATTGGAACAATGAATCATTTTTTTTTGTCTGTTCCTGGCCACTTCTAGCCTATAGGAATGCAGCTACTGCCATTACTTTAATAATTATTATAAATATAAAGCCAGCAGCACGCACTACATTTGGTAGGCATTAAAAAAGACGTGGTATTTGGCCTGGAGCATTAACAATCTGGTGCATGTTCAGGGGAGTGATGGATGCAGCCTGCTGACAGACTGGAAATGTGCTCCTTGAATCACTTTAACTCAGGACACTTTATGAAGGTGCTGGGGAAAGCACAGGTTTCAGGGATCCAGTGTCTGGATCAACACGCTTCAGCAGGTCCTGGCCACTCATGGCTTGTTGGGACTTCCAGGGCGCCCGGGGATGGAAACGTCTCCATGAGCTGCGCGAGGGGAGGAGAAGCTGCTGACAGAGCTGTTCCGAGGGATCAGATTATAAATGCAGGGAATGACTCAGGTGCACCCTGCGTCCTGCCCAGGAGAAGCACCTGCATGCACAATGCCCGGCTGGGATGTGGCAGTGACAGCTCAGGCACTGGGGTCACCTCCAGTGTCAGCTGGCAGAAGCACTCTGGGCTTTGGATGAGGGGAAACACAAAGCCACAGGATGAAAACAGAGCTTTTTAGGAAGGAAACAAAAGCTAAAATGTGAACAGCTATAAACCCCCAATTTGTCACCCAGAGGACAGCAAGTACTTCCTTTCCTCACCAGCCTGGAGGCTGGGGAGAAGCAGAAGTGGGTGAAGGAGAGCTCAAGGTGAGGCCCGTTATTTACTGCTGCTGATAAATACGCAAACCCCCACATCACGTTTTCCTCCAGGACAGGAAAAGCTCTGGAGTGTTTAGCAGGCTGGGCAGTTGTTCTTTTCCCCCTCCTGGGGTGTGTTTTACACGCTCTTCCAGTGAGACACAGGCCCACTATTAATTGTTCACACACATAAAACACACGGAATTCTCCTCCGCCCCCACTCAGACCCAGCAGACCGAGTGGGGGAGGGCTGGAAAAGTCACCTACCGAGACAGAGGTGGGGGGAAAAATGTAAGAAAGATCTAAAAGGATTTGTGTTGGTTTTTAAAAAAATGTAATATACTTCTCTGCACCAGTTTAAAAGCACAGGCTTGTTTGAACTTCCTAGGGAAGGCGGGAGCACGGGGCAGGAATTGGCAGGCTCCGATCTGGCTCCTTTTCCTTATTATAAGAAAACCCACTCTGGTCTTGTGCGAGGGTATGAATTCTTCATCTCATATTGTGTTTGCACAGAAGCGTGAAATACATCTCCAGCGCTGGTGCCCGTCCCCAGAGCACAGTGCCAGAACAACGAGGGCACTGAGGACGGGGCCGCTGCTCTTCCCAGGCCCGGGCTCCGCACTGCATTCACCACATCCATGGCACTGAAAAGGACAACCCGAGGCATGTATTTCCTCCCCAGTGCTCGGGGGCCCTGGGCTCTGAGTTGCCATCCCTGTGGGAAGCTCCCGCCTTCCTTTCCGTGAACGTTCCCCCCACTGCCGCTGAATCACCAAATAATCGGGAGACCCGTGGGAAGGGAATTAAAGGGTGGTTATCACGCTGCCGTGTTCTGCTCACTTTATTTGTTTTAAATGACCATGAAAGCAAGGAGGGGGGGGGGGAAGAAAACACACAAATGGAAACTTAATTGAGCTGCTGAAATGTCTTTAAAGGAGCATTCTGGGCTGGATTGCGATGCCTCGGCTCCCACTGGTGGCATTTGCTCACATGAGTGGGCAGCTGATGAGGCAGCTCAGGACCTTTCTCTGAGTGATCTGTGTCTCCTGCTGCACTTTTGGAGCAGAGGATGGGCACAGACGCCCAGCTCTGGGGCCCTGGGGACACTGCATGTCCCAGAAAGGGACAGCATGGGAGCAGGCTGCAGGTACCTGGCACTGCTTTAGGCTACACAGGTCTGAGTCCTTGTTTCACAGCAGGCTTTGCTACTCCGAGGGGAATATCCATGTTGGGGTACAGCTTTTCCCTCCTGGAGCCACAGACCATCTGCCCTGGCTCCATTTCTGGACAGGAGGAAAGGGAAACCTGTTCTCATCACAGGCACCAAAGTGCAGGCAGGAGGTGACAAAACCACCTGAAGCCACAGAGTGGCCTTGGTTAGATGCTGTCTCAGGGTGGAGGTTTGGAAAGGGCTTCCAGAGGGGCTGCAGAGCCCATGGAGGATTTATGGGGCAGGAGAGCACATCAAAGAGCTGGGCAGCAGCTGGACCAGGACAGGAGCACGACCGGAGGGACAGGAACGGTGCCACAGGAACAGGAAGGAACTTCCCAGCAGAAAAGAACCAAAATGAGGGGAGAAGACTCTGGCAGAGAAGAGGGAGGAACTGCCCTGACCAACTGGCTGGAGCTGAAATGTAGGAGAGGGGGCAAAGCAAAGCCAAGATGTGGAAAGGCAGGTCCCACAATCCAGCACAAACCAAGCCATCCACACCTGAGGGAGAAGACAGGGCGGGATCGTGTGGGAAAAGGGGGCTCAGGAGATCCAGTGCGGGAGCCCAGGGATCTGACAGGGAACCTGCTGGACCTGCTGGAGCAGCCACACTCCGGGTAGTCTCTGAGTGGAACAGAACTTGCCTCTGGCTTGTTACACCCTGTTTTATTATGAGTCCAATATGCACCCAAGTAAATAAAAATGGGTTCCTCTCTGTTCAATCTTCTGCTCTAACATGCAGGCAACTCTATCAAAGACTCCTTGGGAAGGATCCCTGCATTTTCATGCCTGGCTTCCGAGTCCTGTGCAAATCTAAGCAATGGGAGGAGGGAGAGCTGAGCTGCTCTGGCCTGCTGTGTGCATCCCTTACACTGGCCCAGCACTGCTCAAAGGAATGGACCAGCTCCTTTCTAACCCATTTGTCCAATCTCCTCCCCATGCAGGGGCCAACTCCAGCCCAGGAGCAGTTTTTGGGATGCCCTGTCTTCCGCTCAGTTCCTCCTCCCCATATCTCCATGCCCCAGACATTTTGTCGGATGCCTTCCAGCCCCAGGATCTCCAGGAGCCTGGTGCTCTGAAATCCGGTGAGGCGGGGTACACATCCCCCTTGGGTTGGAAGACGATGAAAGGGGCAGCCAGGGCTGGGAAGGGGGATGGAGACCTTCCTGCACACCTCCTGCTCCACTGGCTCTCACTAGGTCAGCACTTTCTGGGAATTGCTGCGTTGCCAGATGTTGATTGGGCATCTGACAGGAGATGAATAAAGCCAATAAAGCTCTTATTTCTGGCTATAAAAACAATAATGAAAAGCAGACGGGGCAGAGGATAGGCTGCCCAAAGCCTTCCCAGGCCACACTGAGCCTACTGGAGCAGGACTTACCTTCAGCTGCCTTCCCTTCCTGTTCCCTCTTGCCTACGTGCTATGAGCAACAGCCCTGAGCTGGAGCACTTGGATCACACCGAGTACAGTCAGAATTCCTCCGTTCCTGTCCAAGGCACTCCATTTGGTTTACTTTGCCCTGCCAAGCTTCCCAGCCCCAGCCCCCCTCCGGAGCTGTCAGTGCAGAGCTGACCCCACAGTGGGATCGGGGCTGAGCACAGCGGGGCAGCTCCGGCATCCCCGCATGGGCCAAGCCACCTCCCTTTCATGGTGGCTCCCCTGCCTGCAGCACGGCACGGGAGGGCTCTGTTCCCGTGCCAAAGGCTGCCCAGACCTCTCTCCCCGAGGCACAGCCCTGCCTGTGCTTTCAGCTCCTGCACAGCTAAAGATCAAGGGCTGAACATCAGCCACCTCCTTCATGCTCTGCTGTACCAGCCTCGGGATATTTGGCCAGTTCTGAGATTCTGAGCTGTGTTTCTGCAGAGAGAGTTGCTACACAGCTGCCAGCAGAAGAGCTGCCTTTGTCCCTCCCTCCAACAGTGACTCCTCTGCTCTTGGGAAGTGCTGCAAAGGGGCAGATCATAGAAAATCACAGGATCCCAGACTGGTTTGGCTTGGATGGATCCTTGAAGATCATTTCATCCCATCTCCTGCCATGGGCAGGGACACCTTCCACTACCCCCAGGTGCTCCAACTCCCATCCAACCTGGCCTTGGACACTGCCGGGGATCCAGGGGCAGCCACAGCTGCTCTCGGCACGCTGTGCCAGGGCTTCACCACCTTCACAAGGAAAGCTCTCCCTAATATCCCATCTAACCATGCTCTCTGGAAGTGGGAAGCCAGATCCTACCATGCCCACAGCTCCCAAAGCCAGGTGACAGCTGCAGAGTTGGAGGGTGAAGGGGATATTTACAAACAACTCCCTGGGTTTATAACCTCATAACCAGAGACCTAAATGAGCTCCTGGGCTGCCCCATGAGAGGTCTTGAAGAACCCACAAACCTGAGGGTTGGTGGCAAAGGTCTCATCCCGGGAATGCTGGCACTGCCCTGTGCACACCTGGCTCTGGATAAACCTGCAGCCCCAGCTCAGTCCACAGCAGTCAGACCAGCCCTGTTCCCTACCGGGATCCAGGCTGACAGCTGAAAGGAAACATTCAAAATGTGCATTAACACCGTTTCAGGGGGTAGCCACCACCACAGAGACAATGTCCAGCACCACAGGGACAGCACCCAGCACCACAGGGACAATGTCCAGCACCACAGGGACAGCACCCAGCACCACAGGGACAGCACCCAGCCTGGCTGACACGGCAGCACAAAGCAGAGTTGCGTGACTGTGGTAAGCTGCAGCTCAGGCCTAGCTCTGACTCATAAAGCCAGAAACAGGAGTTCTTCCCAAACAACAGCGCCTTCAGCCCAGAAACTGCTGCAATCCATGTGGGAAAACCTCCTGCTGGACCTTGGAAGGCCAAGGAGTCAATTCCTGATCCACAGGCCAGCGAGCTGCCTCAACACCACAGGGCATGATCTGGTGACAGAGGTGCAAACACCTGCACCAGCAGTGACACACACACCTATGCATTTAACATTTCTGTTTTCCCAGGCCTCAGTTGCCAGCATAATGGATTGAGAATGTACATTTAAAGTGGAAAGCATTCCTGGAAACTGGCTGCTCTTCAAAGGCATTTTTACTGGATGTTCCAATAGCCACGACTCCATAAACATACAGTAATATTACACTGGCTAAAAATATCTGGGATAAAAGAAGAGTGAAACTCCCATTGCCATTTTATTTAATATTTTTATCAATGATCTAAATGACTCACTATAAATCCTTGTCATGGGGAAGTTTGCAGATGCCAGCAAGATTGGTGGGAGGGGAACAAGAAGCAGGATTGGGCTATCAATACACTGGGATCTGACATGAGTGAGAGCTGGCCACATGCCAGTGAAACGTGATGTAAACAGTCAGATACAAGGTGAGAAATCTGAAACCAGAAACACAGGTTACACTCACATGATGCTGCCTCGGGAAGGAATAGTTTGGAAAGGGACTTGGAGGACATTGGAGATTTGCTGTAGCCCTAAAGCTGCCATGAAGGGGGACTGTGATCCCTCGGTGCTTAGAAGGGACAATGGATGATCCCAGCAGGAAGGGCTCCTCCTGGCACACAGCTACAGGAACCTGCTGGAAGGCCATGTTCAGGCTCTGCTCCTTCCTTAATGGAGAAAGGGAAAATGCAGGAGCTGCTCTGCAAAGCCAAACAGGGATCCTGGGCCGAAGGACTAGGAGCTGCCCAGCGTTCTCCTGAAGGAGCCCAAGGTGTCAGCTTGGCAAGGGTGGGACTGAGACAGGACCTGGCCTCTGCTCCAGGCACTGATTGGGATGGTTGGTAGGGAGGGCTTTTGAGGACAATGATACCTCTTCTGAGACAGCTGCAAATTTCATCTTGAAGAAACAGCCATGGAGGAAGTCTGGCACTGGAAGAACTTCCCAGGGCACCAGGTGAAGTGATGAGGCCAAGTGTTTTCCAGAAGGGGCTCTTTACCTCACCTCTGGGAGAAATTATACAGGGGGTTGGCTACACCACACGTGGCTGTGGGAATCCCTGGGTTACTTTACTGGAGTCCAGTCCTCACACAAACTGTTTGGAGCAGGCATCTCTTTGTCTGTGGAGGAATGGAGGAAGCCTTTGGAATGGCTCAGGCAGCCTGAAAGACTTTTCCTGGCTGCCTCAAACTCTACACAAGGGGATACTTCTGCTTAAGCTTTACACAGTGTAAGTTATAGGGCTGTCTCTTCCCAAATTAAGCAAACAGAGACTCCCCCCTGCTGAGCTGAAAATCTCAGTATCAGTTTCTCCAGTCCTCACCAAATCCTCACCAGTCTGGCTCTGGAGAAAATGCATAAAGAACCCCCGTCTGCTCCGAGTTCCAGCTGGGGAGCTGCACGGATATCAGCGAGGTTTCAGGGTGTAAGAGAGCAGAAACCAGCTCAGCATGCTCATCTTCTCAAGCTAAGTCTGTCCTTCTGTTTCCATAGATTAGCTCTTCCCTGCATTCCCCCTGCACAGGATGCCAGCCTGGCCACGGCAGCAGCGAGCCGCGAGCAGCGGGAGGTCCCACTTCATCCAGCACCAGCTCCCACATCCCAACACTGGCGGCTTTTGTTCTCCTCGTTCCTGTCTGATCTCTCCAGCCCCCTCTTACATTCCTCCTTCAGGGCCCCTGCCGAAAGTTACTCCACAAAACAGGATCCTGCTTTTCTATTTCAAATCCAGGCCTAGCATTGAGCAAAAATAAAAAGCGATCCAAGGGTCTTTTTCCATCTCTCCCTTGGTTTGTGCAAGCTCAACTGTCTCAAGTGAAAATTCAGCTGTTTGGATACACAGGGAATGCATGGACTCAGGCAGTGGGATACAAGGAGTGTATTTCCTCAATAAAAAAGTGAATGCATTGAATAAACTGATATTACCTGAACAGCTTCCTGCCAAAGCCAGTTGGGAGCTTGTATCAGTCACTGGGTGAACTCCACTTCTCCACTGCTCCCACTCAGTGCTGTGTCCCACACAGTGCTGTGTCCCACACAGCATCTCTTGGCTCCTAAATCCCACATCAGCAGCAGCAACTTTTCCACCATAGACCAGATCCTTGGTGGAGTACCAGGCACAAGTGTTCTCGGCAGACCCAGGTCTGCCCAGACAGTGCCATCCATTCCCTTGGGAGCTGCAGCAATTCTAATCATGAAACAAGCAGCTTCCTGACTGTGAGCTATTGCTTCCCTGGAACAACAGCATTTCAGAGTGAATGTGTTATTGAGACAATAAACCAGGCTGTGCATGTCCAGATTAACTTTCATCTCATGTTTCCGGGAAGGAGCAGCTGCTCTGACAGCTCCCTGCACCTCCCGTGCCTGTGTTGGTGTTTGCTTTAACTGGAGCGGGGCAGCCCCTTTGAGGGAACTCTCCTGACCTTTCCCATTGCTACAGGCAGGTTCAGGCTGCACAACAGGAGTCCTTTCAGCCATGGGAGGAGTCTCAGAGACCCACAGAGCCCACACTGCTCTTGAATGCTCCAAGCCACGGAGCCAGACCAGAGCTACACCAAGTAAATCCTCCTGAAACACACAGTGGACCAGCACTGGACATTTCACTCCCCAGATCTGTTCCTATTGCACCTTCCTGCTTCCTAGTGCAGGTGGGACCTCTAGGAAGCCTCTCTGCCCCTGCTTGTCTCCCTGCAGGACCTCATGGTGTTTCCCACACAACTTACACAGCCCAGTTAGCTAAATCCCCCTTCATTCCACTCTGTTCCGGCTCAGCTAAACAAGATTCCCACTAGCAGGAGAGGGAAGCTGGTATGACTGGAGCTCACAGGTCAAGAGCAGCTGTGGCTGCCCCATCCCTGGAAGTGTTCCAGGCCAGATTGGAGTACCCTGGTCTAGTGGAAAGTGTCCCTGTCCTTAGCAGTGGTTGGGACTGGATGGGCTTTAAGGTCCCTCCAAACCTCACCAGTCCATGATTCCCTGATTACCCTCTTGTCTGTGAGTGCAGCCTTCAGAGGTCCATGCCCTGGGAGCTTGGCTTGGACCAGCAAACCCTCAGACTTCTCCAGCTCACTGCCAGGCTGTGGACAAAAGAAAATCCAGAGCTGAGGTTCAGGAAGGGAACTGTGTGGAGGCCCTGAAGAAAACGGAGGTGAATTCCCATAAATAAATTACCAGGATCATTAAGGATTAATAATTATCTTTGCATCTGATAAGCTATTGGAGCATTTATTTCCTGCGAGTTTTCGGTGAGCTGTTGTGTGTACAACAAATTGAGTGTGAGCTCAGGCTGGCGTTCCTGGGCTCCGGTGACAGCCCAGCAAGATGTGCTCAGCCAGCAGCTATTTTCCAATTAACGTGGAGCTGTGGTGTGATGAGTAATCGTGCCCAGGGAGAGGGAATCTTCATCTGCCTGCCCTTAGAACAGGTTACTGGGATTTCTAATGGGTGGCAAACGGTCACAAATCCTCACCAACCAAAATAACAGGGCCCTGGCCAGTGTCAAGTCTAATTTCACTAAACACCAGGGTCATTACATTCTCCTCTGGTGGCTGATTTGGAACTGGCACCAGGAATGAGTTATTCCCACTCCATAGGGATTTCAGATTTCATCTTGGCTTCTATCTTTGATTTATTTTCTGGGTCACGTGTTAATATTTTTGCCCTTCTGCTAATGATAAGGTTTGCAGTTCAGTGTCTCATTGGTGAAGGAATCAGGAGTGTGGCATCTGGGTGTGCTGGAAGTGCAGCTGGCCACCTTTAGACACTTCCTCTGGCTCTGAAACACTGGTGTTCTCTTGCTTTGCAGAAATCTCAGTTCCAAAGCATCACTTTTCTCCCAGAAATGAATTCTGCCTCAGGAGCTGATTTAAATCAGAGACCAAAATAGAGGAAAAACCACTCTCTTGTTATTTTCACTCTTCCCCTGCTCAGAATCTCATGTGACAAATCAGCTGCTACTTACAGAACATCTTCCCAAGACTGAGCATTTTTCCTGGAGAGGCTGGAAGAGGAGGGCACGTCCCACCGCTGCTGGAGCAGCACAGTCAGCTCATCACCCTGCAAGCTGCTCCCAGCTACTTTCTATCAAACACTGCTGGGCAGACGTTTATGGGGAGAGGTTCTTAAGGACCCAAAAAATTTTTAAAATGAAGGAAAACTCTCTCCGTGTCCTGCAGGTGATTTGTCTCCCCCCACACTCCCAGTAAAACTTCCCCATCTCCACCCTAAAAGCCCCAGTTTGTACCTCCAGCTCTGCAACGGCCACAGAGCACCCTGGTCCAGTCATGGTCATGTTTTCAGTCTCCCCACATAATTTAGCATGATTTTACTGCCAGAAAGAAATTTCTCTGCAAAGGAAGACCAGTAAGCCTTGCCTGATCCCTTTAGCTGTGTATAACTGCATATTTAATGACCCTACATGCTGCCATGTCCCGTAAATCTTTAATAAAAATATTAAAGAGCCCCAGCAGAGGATCTGCTGTTCAGCCCCCCTCATCACTGACATTCACCCTGAGCTCTGAGCCTTCTTCCCAGTACTTTACCCTTTTCAATAATAGATTATTTTAACCTACATTTTGGGAGTTTAGGCCATAATCCATCAGGCGAAATTTTCTTAAAGCCTTGTGGACAACCAGACAGATTTATACTATCTAGCTTGATAGTTATTTCATTAGCATAAGTGATCAAATTAGTCTGACATGATTTACCTGCAGCATATCCATGCTGACTCACTCCTATTACAGTAAATTCATTCATCCTAAAAATAAAAATTGAGCTGCAAACTCACTGTAAATGAACATTTTAGAAGAATAACATTGCTCCGGAATCTCTGCCTCCTGTTCTCATTTCTGTTGGGATGGAGCACAGGCATTTTGGGGTTGTTTTGGGAACAGTCCAGACTAAAAGTGAGCCAGAGGGCACAGGAACAAGTGAAGGCACGAAAAAATTATCACTGCAGAGAGGGCAGCCTGGAGTCAAGGACGCCTGACTCCTTCCACAGAGAGACACAGCACCAGGAATTAAGCCTGGCACAAGACACCCAAAATGGGATTTATGGGATCTGATTTCCTACAGACCCCGACGAAACACCTTGGGCAGGAGAGAGAGGAGCAGGTCCACCTTGGAGCTTCCAACCACAGACCTGCCACCGCCTTCTACTCCCACTGAGACTCCTCGAGCCCACCCCCAAACAGTAACAGAGCCATTGCTTTGTTGGCCAAACGATCTGTTTCTTACCGTTCCTTTCCCCACGGCGGTGGGCGAGCATGTCCTTCCCTAAAGGAAGCTGAGAGCCGGGCCCGGGAGCAGCCCCATCCTGCAGGGATTGCTGCGGGCACAGCTCACGGGCACTCTCTGGGGCCGGGGGTGCAATTCCAGCTCTGCTCCTGTCCTCTTGTGCCACCTTTAGGCACAGCACCTTCCGCCCGGAGCTGGCTTCCCCTCCCACCTCAGCCTGCCCTGGTTAAACCCTGAACTCTCCAGGGGACAAAGCAGCTCGGCTGTCTCCCAGAGTCCGCTGGGCAAAGATGTCTAAATCTGCTTCCAACTCCTTCAGTCAAAGCAGGGACTTTGCTTTCATGTGGATGAAATTTCAGTTGAGATTCCTCACACAGCATTTAAACGTGGAAGAGGAGGGAGAGAGATTTTTTGTATGGGCAGGTAGTGACAGGGCAAGGGGCAATGGTTTTAAACTGCCAGAGGCAGGGCTGGATGGGATATTGGGAAGGAATTGTTCCCTGGGAGGGTGGGCAGGCCCTGGCACAGGGTGCCCAGAGCAGCTGTGGCTGCCCCTGGATCCCTGGCAGTGCCCAAGGCCAGGCTGGACACTGGGGCTGGGAGCAGCCTGGGACAGTGGAAGGTGTGAGGTGGGATGGCATGAGCTCAAAGGTCCCTTCCAATCCAAACCATTCTAGGATTCCATGACTTGGGAACTTAACCACATAAATTAAAAAATTTGTAATTTACGTAAACTGAATTTCGTCCAGGGAAGCATTTCGATATCAAAGGATGCTCACAAAGGCCCCCTCCACAGACAGCTCTTGAATAATCATGTTACCACCTGAATCATTAAATTACATTTTCATTTCAACCCTGTTCTCCAAGACAATGAAGCCACATTCAGCATCGTGTTGAGGGCAAAGTCAGTCGTTATTAAATGGTCACAGTTGAGAGGTAGAACAAAGGTCCAGTCATTAAAGCATTGGAAAACTGGGCCTTTTCCACTCTATAATCCTCTGTCAAGCCTCCCCACCAGTTGGCACAGTAAAATAATATAGAGAATAACATATATATATATATAAAATATAGATCATATCAATATATAAATATCAGAGATGATATTTTTTTCCTCCTACACAAGCTCTCATTTAGCTTCTCAGGGAAAAGAAAAATCTTTTCAAGCTCTTAAGAGTTTAAGGAGAAATAAAGTTAAGTGTGACAGTCACTGAGGTGTTTCTAGGCTGCTGTGCTGGATCAGGGGATGAGTTGTGTCCTTGAGGAGGAACAGGCACCAGTGAGGATCCATCTTTGACCGACCAGCACAATTCAGTGGAACTGAGGCTGGTCCTTTAGCACCACTGACTTCAAAAAATTTTAAGCACATGTTTCAAATTAGGGGAGGCTTTGATAGCCTGGGACCTTGGTCAAATCCAAGATCTCTCTAGGAAAGGAGGAGACACTGTCCCCAAGCACAGGACACCCATGGCACTCCATGTACCCCCTTAATGAGCACATCATCTGTGCTCTGCCAGGAAATCTGGGTCTCTTCTCCATGAGCACCATCAGTGCCAGGCAGTGCTGCAGGAACCTTCTCCTTAATTACACGGGATCACTGGAGCAACCACACACTGTGTAATGAGTCCCAAAATGAAGTATTTCAGTCACTTGCATTTACCAAGTGCTGCTGCCACCCTGATTGCCAGCCAGCGTTCAGCCACCATAAAAAGATGTTCTTCTCACACAGGAAAAGAGATTTTTCCTGCTTCTAAGATGCTGCAGATTGGGGAATTTTTCCTGGCTTTTCAAACATCGAGTCCTGTGTCCTTACAGATCTCAGGGTCAGCACTGACAAGGGAGCTTATCAGGCACAATGATCTCTGGAGCAGGTTCCCAGATGGATTAAGCTCTGCTGTGAATGGAGGAAATCAACCCAAAAACTAACAGGGAAAATGACAGCCATTCTGCCGTTTGACAAAGATCTTGCTTTTCCCTCTTTTTTCCCTCATACACATTCATAATTTTGTAGACAGGTAATTACATGTCTGATGTAAAGACCACCCCTCCTAGTTCAGGCTTCAAAGCTGGCAGAATTCAGTTGCAATTTCATCCCAGCAATCACAGATCCAGCAGAAATGCAGCTGGGATGGAGGTGGAAGAGCTCACTTCCAATCGAGGTATTCGAGTGGGAGACATGGAATCAGCCACAGAGCTGCTGCTCCTGCCTTTTCCTTCATCCTCCAAGCACAGGGGAGACCTGAAGGAATGCAGAGCCAAGCTCAATTCTCCCACAAGACGGGGATCCAGGCCCCCCTGCTCCCACCTGAGCAGGACTGCACCCAACCTGCCTCTCAGGAAGGGAATTAAGTGGGGTGAACCAAGATCCCCCTAAACCCGAGCCTGTTTCCTACAGCCAGCTCAGCATCCCAGCTCTGCCATTCCCATCCCTCCCACCCCGGCCGTGGCAGGGGCAGAGCCAGTTCAGTCTGCCCGGCCTCCCTGCCCAGGCGTGCCCTTTCTTCCCCACGGAGCCCCACAGCCAAATTCCCTGGGAGTGTGAAACTGCCGGCAGGCGATGGCTGGCAGCCACATGGGCCAGTGAGCACACGTCGTGTGGGGAGGGCGGCAGTGAGGAACACCTCGGAATTTAGGGCATGGTAGCCCAACCTTCCAGATTCCTCTGAAGCACGGAGTGGACTCTGCTCAGGAGAGGAGCTGGTGCAGAATTCAGAATCACGGAACACTCTGAGCTGGAAGGGACCCACAAGGATCATCGAGTCCCACTCTTAAGTGAATGGTCCATACAGGGTTAAACCCACAAGCCTGGCATTATCAGCACCACGCTCTGACCAACTGAGCTAATCCCAGTGAAAACTACAGGGAATTTTCATAAGGATGCTGGCCCGGAGACTCTGCTCCGTTGTCAGGAGGTGGTCTAGGGGGTGTCAGAGCGAGAGCTGCACTGCCAAGGCTGCCAAGATCAGGTGTAAATGAACACATCAAACAACCAGAGAAAAAAGCAGGAGCGGAGTGAATAAACATTTGCTTTAACAGCAGCTTCCACTCACCTGGATCTTGTCACAACACCTTTATCTCATCACTAGCACTGCTCAGCATCAGCACCGTGCCATCCTTGTAGGGCAAACAAACCTTCCCACAAGATGTGAAGGGGAAGAGTGAAAACAGCTTCACTGGTTTTCTAGTGACAGGATGGCCAGTGGAGAAAACTGATATTCCCTGAACAAAACCAAAGGCTGGGTAGGAAATGAGCCCTGAAATTACCATCAGACATTTCCCTGTCTAACAGACGCTTGTTCTGGAGGTCTTCAGTCATTGTTATCTCAGGGTTGTGCCTGGCATCACTTCTTTCTGACACATACACATGGAACAAGCCAGAAATGTATCCAAAGTGCTCCTGAGAAGCTCCAGCCCTGGGGGCTGTCGCTCTCCAGCCCAGGACATCTGCTCACACCCTTACTATTCTTATCGCTTCCCCAGCACCTACGTTGAATATCCCTTGTTGTTAAGTCCATTCTTGCCCTCCCAGCACAGACCCACGCCTCCTTCTTTGCCAGAGCATCATCCCCAGGTGCTCTCTTGCCCAAACACCCCCAGCTCCCTCTGTCTGCTCCCCAGGCAAACATTCCCTGGATGTGTGATCACTCCAACCTGCTGCTCATCCCTGTCACTGTGCACCTCCTGTCTCCCCACTGAGGCAGGGACTGGTTTACAGATCTTTCAGGTGCAATTTCTATTTTATGAATAAAAGAAAAGAACTGGTCAATCAGAGACGTGGGAAAAAAAGACACAGGAGCCCTGCCTCTGCTCAAGCACGCCCGAAGAGCAAAAGCCTAAAAGATGCTGCGGATGAGAAGATAAAATCGGGAGCATCACAACTAAATTGGGATGTCTGGTCACTTCAGCTCTGTCACAGCTGTAGCCTGCCGGTGCTATTGAAGCCTCTCAGCTGCCCTTTAGCAGCACATCCCTTTCTGAAGCTGCCAGGCCTTTGTTCCTCCCCAGAACAGTGTCCCACTCGTGCACACAGGGGCAGGGCAAGGTTGGACACTGTGCACTGCATTGTACTGTCAGCCTAAATAGAAGCTGATGGGATAATAATTAATTGCAGTCTCCCTGTAATAAAAGACAAGACAAAGCCAGAGATATAAATAAAATCATCAAAGGGACTCACAGAATAGGAGCTGTGTCTGCATTTTGCGGGCAATTTACAAGCCAAAGGAAGGTTGGGAACCCAAGGACTGAAAAGCAATAAAAATCTATGGAGCCCTCACAAAACCGTGACAGCGTCTCGCTGATCTGTCTTGTTACCAGGCAGAGGTATAAATTCCCCAAACACCTCTGTTGTTTAAGGAGCTGGAAAGGGAAGGGAAAAGCACGGCTTGAAGTGAGAGTGACCCCCGGCTCACTCAGCCCCGCACAGCGGGGAGGTGCCCTCGGAAGAATAGAGGAGACAGAAGGCACCCAGCTCTGCTCCGGGAGCAGCCGGCTGCCAGCAAAGCACCAGCCTGGAAACGGGGCTGCGGAGCTCCGGCAGCCCCAGGGCTTTCATGGAGACGTTTTTAAGTCTCTTTGTGCCACGAAGGCTCCTTTCCTTATGGCCTGCACAAAAGCAAACCCTGCCCTGACCTGCAGCTTGCCAGGGCCAGCTGCCTGTCCCTGCTCCCCGGCTGTCACCGGCTCCCAGCTCAGGGGTGAGAAGCGGTGACGAGGCACAGCCAGGGCTCAGAGGGCCCCGACACTGCCCCGGCCTCGAGCAGCTGCAACCTGGAGACACGGGAGGGAGAACAGAGGGGAATCCTCCCCCTGCTCCCTCCCCATGAGGCCGTGAGAGAGGAAAATGGACAGAAAAGAGGGTGGATATGAAGGGAGGGGAGGGCAAGATCGTCTGTCCCGTTTAATGCCTCGTTCTCACTGAAGTCGGACAAACAGGTACCTGAACACCCTCAAAGCTGGTGACCTGATACATCCTCTGCTCAGCAGCCTGCCCTGACCCCAGATCTTCCCACTCAGCCTCAAGGACAGAAGGACTGAAAGAAGGTGACCAGGTGCTCTCATAAAAGCGGGAGAGGTAGAGCCCTCCCAGACATCTGGGCCAAACGGCTGCTGGTCCAGGCCCTTCTGGGAAACGGGCTATTGTACACGCAGCTCATCTCCATATGGCCGTGAATCCCACCACAGAGACACACAGGCTTCCCTCATTCATCCCTGAAGTGGATGGAGAGGCCAGGAACAGTGGGAAAGCAAGAAGGCACACCCTCAGCCTCTGTGGTAAAAGCTTTTCTTGCTAAGTGTGTGCATAGCAGCGACAAGCTGGAAGCACAGATCCCAAGCCCCAGCCCCACATCTGAGCTTTGTTTTGTGCTTCTATTCCTCCCCCTGACTTTTTTTTTTTTTTTTTAAATTCTCCTTTTAGAATCTTCTTCTCTGGCTAAACCAAGCCAAGGTAAAGAAACAACAACTAATTAAAAGGAACTGACATTGCACAATATCCCCCCCCAAGGCAAACACGATCCTCCTCCCAAAGAACAAATAAGTCCTCAACTAAACAATGGCTTCTTTAATGGAGCCGGCTAAGCCTTTCTTCCACCCGACCCCTAAACAACAAACGAAGCAACCAGAGAGGAAAGTCACCTCCCTTTCCCTGCTCCTGCCTTGCCAGAACTTTTCATCCCCGCAGCAGCGACGCCAGTGGGAAAGGAGCTCTGCCTTGCTGGGGACCTGCTGGGTGGTGACCAGAGCGGGGACCATCCCGGACCATCCCCTGCAGCCCGGGCTCCTCAGGAAGGAGAGGTGATGTGGCCCCAGGCAGCCCCGGGGCAGCACAGCTCTGGCCAGCCCAGGAGCTCAGACTACAGCTTTTGCCTGTGCTTTCAAGCAGGACACAGAACCAGAGTTGGCTTGCCTGGATTTAGGGACCAACTCTTGGATCCAAAAGGAGGAGCCTGTCTGAGCCACACCTCACCTGTCTGAGCAGCTCTCTCCGTGAGCCCTTCTCTATGCACAGAAGTTGGATTGATTATTTCAAAGCTCTTTTCCAACCTGGATGTTTTTATGATTGCGTGACATTACCCAAGGACCTGGAGGGGCAATGCCCAGAGCAAACTCAGCAGTGCAGCATCCCCAGCCTGGCTCCAGGGAACTCAGAATGGATCAATCAGAGAAGTCTCCTGTCACCTGGCAGGTATCCTGATGAAGCCCATCCTTGTCTGGGTGCAGAGCTGGAGCTGATGGGTGGTGTGGGAGAGAGAAAGGCAGACTGAGAGTTTATCTGTGTCCTTGACTCCAAGCAAGTTGAGAGCTCCTACAGAGAGTGGGAGAGATCTGGAAAGCACACAAATGTTTGTGGGGCCTGCCACCAGATTCTCCCTCTAGTTTGCAAGCAATCCTGTGGGTAGGGAGAGGGGATGGAGGCACCAAGTGCTGCTGAGGGAAGAGCACACTTTGGGCACACGAGCAGGAAAATCAGAGCCCAGCTGCAGCTGTGCCAGCTCTGTCTCTGCCCACTCCCAGGGACCACCTTTGTGCCATCTGTCAGCCGGGGTGGCCTCTCACTGCTCCCTAATCCGGCTCAGCCAACATGAGCTGTCTTTTTCCATACCCTACACGTGCATGAGCACTCCCCTTCTGCCTCTTGTCCCTCCGTGGGAGGGATGGATGGGTTGGGAATGCACATGAGGAATTATCAGCACACTGCTGGTGTGCCAAATTTCACATCTATAGTTTCCTGAGGTTTTAAAAGACCACAGCCCAGCTTGCTCCTCAGGAGCCCTCCCAGTGCAGACCCATGTCACACATCCCTTGGCCAAGGCCATTTTTAGGGCAGCCTTTCACTGCCAGATGCCACAATGGAGCCATGGACACAGGGATTCTGGACCCATACAGTCTCCACAGACTGCAGCTTGATAAGGAAGGCTGTGTCAATCCCTACTCCCTCACCCCATGAGCTCTCAAGGCTGAATTCAGTCACCATGAAGCTCAGAATTGGGGAACAGCATCTGGCCAAGGTCTTTGGAGGGTGAGAGCCATTAAAATGCTGTGTGCAGCCTGCCCTCTGTGCTAGGAGGACACAGGCCTGGTGAGATGAGCCCCACAGCTTCAACACAGAACACTTCTTAGAGCACTCAGCCAGGAGGAGCCTCTTCGCCCAGCTGGTCCAGAAGCTTCTTCTGCCAAGGGCACAGTCCTGGTTGTGCTCCTGATCTGAGAACCAACATTGTTCCTGAGCTTCAAACCCAGGGCTCACCCCCAACCCCCCCAACTCCATCCTTTCCTGCAGCTCCAGAGGGCTGGATGGCCACCGGTGCGTGCTGGGGGGAGTGACCCGGGGCCGCCGCAGTGACCCGGGGCAGGCACTGCAGAGCCGGAGGTCAGACCCCGACAGCGCAGCACTCGGCACAAGAAGAGCGCTGTCAGCAGGGCTCTCCCGCAGCCCTGCCTGACCCTGCCCTGCACAGAGCGCGCACACGAACGGAGCCGCTTCCCGAGCTGCGGGAGCAGCCCTGGCAGCAGAGGCGCCGTAACCTTTTGCTGAAATACAGGAATTTCAAAACATCACGTTCTGGGGATGGAACAGACGCTCATCTATCACACCTTTAGCTGTAAGATATCCCCTTCCTAGCAGCAGGCTTTTTTTTCACCTGCATCCAGGCAACGGGAGCTGCTCTCGCTGATGGAGTCGTTACTGCACGCACTGGCACAGCCAGCCCGAGGTAATTCCTGCTCACGGATAGGGGAGGGACAGCTTGGGAACGGCTCCTGCTCAATCGTCCAGAAGGTGATTAAACACTGTGCTGCTCAGATCCACACTGGCAGCCAGGCAGGAACAGGTCAGAGGTGAGGAGGGAGGATCTCACCGTGTGAATATTGAGTTTAGAGAAGCATCTCCCTCTGATCCCATTCCCAGCTTTGTGTGCGGTGTGAGCAGGAGGAACAGGTTGGAGGAGAGGCTCCTTGTGCTGTGCTGTCACAGCAGCACCCAGAGAGGAGGGGACTTGGACCCGAGCTTAGAAACTACTCCAAGCTGTGCATGGAAGGAGGGGAAGGGTGCAGGAGCCTCCTCTGCCCACCCCCAGCATGGATCCTGGGCCATTGCTCCTTCAACCTCAGCAGGCTGACCAGCCAGGACCCTGGGCCTCCTGTGTGTCCTGCTCCTGAGCCCTCCTGCCTGCTGTGCAATTTAGGAAGAGTGGCACAGGTTCTGCAAGATGTGAGCACACCCACACTCTGAACCAAACACAGTTCGAGTTACTTCATCAGGAAGTGAGAACACCTGGACTTTGGGTATCTATTCAGACTAGTTTAGTGGTTAGTAGTTAATACTCTCAGTGATAGCATGTGTGAAATGCAAGCAGGAGCTCCTTTGATCTTCTGTCCTCGTGCTCCTGGATCCTGAACTCCATGGCATGAGGAAACACATGACTGCAGCCATGGGAGGGAGGTGCTCGTGTCCCACGAAGAACATCACTCTGTCCTCTCCTTCTCTGCACTCCAAGATCCACTGTCCTGTTACAGCCTGCTGGGATTGATGGAAGGAGGCAGCTGGGTGAAAAGTCACGGATTTTAAATAAAAACAGAGGGGTCCTGATGGATATGGCATACGTACACAGAGGCTCAGCTTTCCCCAGGGGCTGGACAGGTGCTTGAGCCTTGTGAGAAGTCAAAGATGATGATACCAGATGCTCCTGGTGCTCCAAGGCACCATCCCCTGCTCCTCAAAAGCTGCCCAGGTGTCTGCACCCGCAGACCCATCAGGGGGAGGCAGAGCAAGAGCAGAGCATGCAGAAGGGCTGTGACCATCTAATCAAGGTGTGCTGCTAATGCCATGAGGAAAGAAACACCATACCTTGCAGTTTATTTATTATTCTGTGTGCCCCAAGAGCAAAACCGGACACCAGTAGCTCTCCCTGCTGTAGGATTCTTGAAAGAGAGCACTCCATCCAGCTGAGCTCCCACAGACAAGTGGGGGCTGGATCAGGACTAAGCAGGTGTGTTAAAACTCTCCCTCTAACTCTCTTTAACAGCCCCTGAGGTGCTGCAGCCTTACATTAATGCTGCACCTGACTTTGCAGGCTCTGTCCTTCACTCGCAGCCTCATGATGCTGAGGTGAATCCTACAGAGCCATTTTCCTGAGCTCACCCTCCCAGGCACATCAGATTCACCTGCCACAGCTGTGAAGCAGCTCAGGGACAGCAGCAGTATCCTGAGAGGCTGTTGAGGGCAGGAGGACAGAGCTGCCAACTACCGAGGGGACGTCTCAGCTTAAACTTTATCTGCTGGAGACCTGCAGGCCCTGAGCTCACACTTGCAGAGCGGTGTGCTCACAGAAGAGCCCTGCAGTGCTACAGCAGTTCCTCTGCTCTTTACAAGAGTTTTCTTCCTCCACAAAAGTATTGTTTGACAGGCATTTCCTTCTCATGATGTCCCCCACAGCGTGTCTGGGTGGTGCAGAGCTGCTGGGGGGACATGATGTGACTTCCTGACCACAGTCCTGTGAACTGGGCAAGGAGAACAGCCAGGCCCTGAACCCAAGGCACCTCCCACCCTGGCCTTATCATTGATTCCAAGGCCTGGTTGCTGCATGGACCTGGTGCATGGTGGTGTGACCACGAAACCACGAGGATCAGAGCTCTGTGGAAGGCACTGGACTGCCATGGAGGGCTGTGGGAGCAGAGGTACTTGGGTCACTCAGTGAAGACTTAAACTGCACTGACTGTAGTGTACTCCAGGGTTTAGGACAAACCCCTTCTCTGGGGTGAGCACCAGGGTGACAGCCAGGGGCTGGCTGCTGGCTGCTGGCACAGCACAGGGCACAGCCCTGGCTCAGCGGGGCCATTTGTTCTCTGACTTCATCTTCATTCCTGGGCTGTTCTGAAGGGAAGTTTGTGTGAGACAAACATGTATGGCACACAACGGCAGCTTCAGAGCAAGCTGCAAGGAAGCAGATTGAGCTCTCTGTGCAAACCAACGGCGAAGCCATTCCTTGGTGGCTTCTCTTGTGGGACACTTCAAAGGCACCACGCAGCCACAGCGCCGCTGCTGCCCTGGGGAAGGACTTGCTGAATACCCTCCGTGAATGAGAAGTAAAAATTAAGCAGTTCCATTTGGCACGTGCAGCCCAATAAAGATCCCTGAATGCTCAGCTTCTCATTGAACCTAAGGCAGGCTGTTAATTCGTTATTCACTTCCCAGCCTGGAAGGAAAAGCATGTTATACCCGAGGGCCAGAACTGATGAACGGAGCCATAAATCAAGCAGTTTACAAGACCAGCAATTAGGAAACAAGCTGACAGAAGGGAGGACTCTGTCAGTAATAAAGCAGACACACCACAGGATCTGCTGAGTGCTCAAAGCAACAGGGGACATGCAGCCCTTTCCACACTCCATCTCTAATTCTTCCAATCATTTGCTGCTTTTTCCCTCTCTCTCCTACTTCCTTTTATTTCCTCCTGCCTTCCCTCCAGTTTTCCCTCTGTTCTCTCCCTCCCTCTTCCAAAAAGCCTTTTCTCCCAGTGAATGCAAGAACACACCTGCTGAGCAAATGGATTTGGCAGCTGCTGCCCGGGAGCAGAGCCACGTACTGGGCACCAGCAGGCACAGGAGGATGGATACGAGCAGTCCACAGGTGCAGAGTGGCATGGGGGGAGCTGGGTGCTGCTCTCCAGCCCAAGGACTGCACAGTGAGGAGCCCCTGGGCGGGGCACAGGTCCTGGGATGGTGGTGCTGGGGGAGCAAGTGGCAGTGGCAGTGGCAGAGCTGCTCAAGTAAGGAAGGGCTCTAAACCACCTCACTTGTCTCCTGCCCCACTCCAGATCCAGCTCCCTTGACTTTGACAGCAACTTCCAGCTGTCAACCCTCCCAGTGTCTCCTGCTCTCTTCCTACTTCCCTGTCCTTTGACATTCCTCCAAATGATCTCCTGGAGCTGGGTCACTGGGTGGCCAAGGGGGTTTAGTGGGTTTAGACCCACTGCAGGTCCTGGTCCCAGGGGCAGCTCTGCACCATGTTGCCCCATAGAACCCCCCCAGAGAAGGAAGGCAGTGCCTGGGGCTGACTGGACACTCCTTCCCAGATGCTGCACTCCTGTGGAGCAGCGCTCCGGGCAGAGCCAGCCCTGAGCAGCTGTTCCTGCACACAGCACAGGCACACACACCTGAAATCCCAGAGCAGGACATGGGCTTGAACCACCTCTCACATCCCCCCCTGCTCCATGCGCTGCCACAACTCCTGGATGGGACAGATTTGGGAGATCACATCCAGAGGTGAGAGATGCTGCTGCATTAGCCTTTGGCACCAATCTCCCTGACACAGGAGATGTATGGCTATTTATGAGCCTCCTTTTATCAAGGAACGAGGGAAACCGGACATTCCTCCAGTCATCCCTAGACCAAACGGATCAAGTTATGCCAAGAATTAAGTGTGTGATATTCCAGTGCAGCCTGGAGGAACCTTATGTTAAGAATAAGCATCACTCTAATGCCCTCCCAGAGGCTGATCTTGAGTGGAAAGGCCAAAGATTTGTCTGGAAGAGTTGTCCATGAGAGGAGGAAACATCTCCTCTAACCTTGAGCAGAGAGAGATTAATAATCCAACTCCCCCAGCACTGGGGCTGCGAGGCTTTGATGAGCTCTTTGGCAAGCACTGTAGAAAGAGGCTGCAATGCAAAGTTAAATAATTAGGTCACTGCAGAGCACAAGGAAAGAAAGTAGCAATATTCTCTGATTCCAGAGAAGGACAAAACAGCTGCATTTCTGGAGACAGGGTGCATCAAGCTCCACGAGGAGTTGGGGAGGGGAATGAGTTTCAAGGTCTTGGGAAACACAAATCCCAGACACGAGGCCACGACAACAAAGCACACTCAGCAGCTGGGACTCCTTGGGACAAGACGGGAAATCCTCTTCCAAGGAAGGTTTTTCCCACTCAGATCTTGGCAAGCCACTGTGAGCATCTACATTTCATTAATCCAAGGTCTCTCTCAGGCCAGCCAGCCATGGATTTCACTCCCAGAACAGCCGGACAGTTCTGAACTACCATGACTCATCCTAAATGTGTCTGATGCCAGGGGAGATCCCAGCAAACCTGTGTGGGGTTTGCCTCAGGTATCCTAACCCACGGTCTTGCAGTCCCTGGGATTCCCAGAGCCACACAGGGAGCACCCATGGAGCTGTGCTGCTGTTCATCACTTCTGAGCACAGGGAAGTCACAGGTGGTGATTCCTCCCTGTTGCACCACCACAAGTCTCTCAGCTGCCCATGGTGCACAGGAAGGAAGAACATGAGGGAGTAGCAACTGCTGGCATTGGGGCAAGGGTTTGTTTTCCCAGAAATTTCACAGAGGATTTCTGCAGCATCAGGCAAGCTCTGAGTGGCACGTGAAGAGAATTCCAGCCGCTCGGCTCTGCCCCACTATGGGAAGGTCAGAGCTCCACAGTGAGCCATATGTTCAGCCTTGGCTTCCCCTCTCAGTGCCAGGACATGTCTGTGAGGAAGGAAGCCAGAGGGAATGTCAATGGATCGCCTCCGAGACGGAGCCTCTCCTTGGCTCCCACCCTAATTAACCATCGGAAGGGCCCTGCCTTGCCAATAAAGAGTGTGGGGTTGGTAATTAATTAGTGGCCTGTTGGGATCCCGGCACCTCTCGCCCAAGCCCAGCTCCTGGATTGATACAGAGGGGATTTAATGGAAACACTGTGGATTTCCCATTCTGGCCTTCAGCTCAATAGCATTGGTTTCTGAAGGAACCTCCTTTACAGTCCTGTCCTGCGACTGATGCTTGGCTCCTCACCCTGCAGGTACAGGAGGAGACTGGAAAGGAACCTGCCTATGGAATGCAGGAATGACAGCAAGAGCCCCTGAGCTGATTTGTGAGCTATTTATGTTCTCCATCCTCCCTGCATAGGAAACCAGCAAGAGAAGAAGGACACCACAGTCCTTTCCCACAGTGGGAAGCTGGAGATGGAAGGTGTCCAGGAGCTGGAGCAGGGACAGCAAACCAGGCTGAGGTCATTTTTTTCCTCTCATATGACCATGGGTGACACTGAAGCACCAAGGTGTCAGGCCCAGGGTAAAGAGCGAGGACAGAAAGGGCATCAGGAAATTACATCAGGGCAGCACAAAATATTTTTAAAAGATGCTCAGAAGACAAGATGAGGAGCAGCTGCCAGAGGTCAAGGGATGATCTCTCTGTCCTGGGATGGAATAAGACTTTCCTATGGGTACTGAGGGTCTGGAACCATGTATGGTACCCACTATGCCACATCCCACCCAGAGATCCAGACCAGAGCCAACTGCAGCATCCTGCAGATGGCACAGAACGTGCACAGCTGTGAGACAAAGCCACACCATTGGGTGTCAGGGCTGGGTTTGAAGGCCCAACCAGTGACAGAGATACAGAGGGCAAAGAGTACAGAAAAAGAGGTCACCCTGCTGAGAACAAGGTGCTCAGAGCCAGACATAGCACGGTACCAGCAGTGGGACGGGCCAGAACAGCCCTGCACACCAGGTGAAAGGAGCCAGAGCAGGGGCAGACAGGATAAAGAGGAAACCACTCTGCCCTGTGAAGGGAAAAGATGCTTCTAACCCAGCCAAAAGGTGCCAGAACCACACCAACAGTTCCCCAGATGACAGTTTTATTCCCTTATCCTAAAAATGAGAACAGGCCTCTTGCAGGTTATCACCTCCTGGTCTTCCTGTAGCCACTGTTCCTGCAAGGCTCCAGCCCTCGGATTCAGCCACGTTTATCCTACACCCCAAACACTCCGGCATTAAGCCCATTCTTCTCACCCACCAAATGCTCGGTTTTCTTCCCTGCTCTCACCTTCCATCTTCCCTCTTGAAATGGGTGAGCAGGACCATCTGATCCACAAGCTTAACTACATAGAATCATGGAATATCCTGAGTTGGAAGGGACCCACAGGTTGTCCAGATGCTTCTAGAGCTGTGGTGGCCTTGGGGCCGTGCCCATTCCCTGGGGAGCCTGGTCGGTGCCCCAGCACCCTCTGGGGGAAGAACCTTTTCCTGATTTCCCACCTAACCCTCTCTGGCACAGCTCCAGCCATTCCCTCCGTATGCAAGTGAACTGTGGGGAGCAGTCTGGGATGCTGCTGCTCCCAGTTCCTTGCAACCCCCAGATGTAACCCCCTCCCAGATGCTGCTGGACATCCTCTGCCCAAACTTGCAGTTGTCCTCCCTTCCTAACAAGCTCTCTGGCTCATTAACCTTGTTTTGCTTTTCTTAATCTCCTTTATTGCAGCTGGAGCCTTTCCAGCTCCCTCTCATGGCTTGATGTCCCTGTCCCTTGCAGCTCCGGGGGAACGTGTGCCATGCCGCTCTTATCCGTCTGTCCCCAAGTCACAGCATTGTCCCCACACCAGCAACTGCACACTGGCCTCTCCCAGGTGATATGCACCCCAGGAGCTCTTGGAACCTCACCTTTCAGAGTCCTCTGATAGCCCTTGTCCAAATAAACTCATCTTGGAAAAGATCAGGATTTTTCTTTCCAACAGACACTGTTTTCACTCCTCTCAGCCTTCATTTTTCCACATAAAGCTGTCAGTTCCATGAAAATGTCAGCTCAAGGCTCAGCAACCATCGAGAAACAGATCAAGTAGAATGAATCATTTGGAAAGCAAAAAACAGAACAGACAAATCTATGATTCATCCACACCTTGGGTACTGTGGGCACTCGTGGTCCCTTCATCTCAAAAGGGGATACCAGAACTGAAACAGATTCTGAAAAGAGCACAACAGATGGTGGTAGACACACAGCATAATTAAAAGCACAATTACCGAGGCACAATGAAGTAGGCTCAGACTCGTTAGTGTGCAAGAGAAAAGGCTCGTGGGGAAAAAGTCAGGGTGTGAAGTCATTATTGCTGTGAAGGGGGCTTGGCTCCTCACCTCCTCCTCCAAGCCAAGGGCTCAGGGCTGTGGATTAAGCTTGGAGAAGCACCCCAGGAGGTGCAGCCTCCAGACCAGAGAGTCCATCCTCTCCGTCTGCTCCCGAAGCTGGCACAGAGGCTTTGCTTCAAGTGTCTGAGGAACAGAGAGACAACCACATTCACCTCTACAATTCCCATTATCTCCTTACTCTCAGTCAAACATCCTCTCTTTTCTCTATCATATTAGGAGAAAAGCCCATCCCAGCATTCTCAGGAGTAAGTTAATTATACCAGTGCTGAAGGCCTTTCCTTGCCTCTCCCCATCTGTCATCTTTCATTCATTAAGAAGGAATGAGCCCCCACCTTCTATCAGCTCACAGCACCAGGCCACCCACCAGATTTCCAAGGAAGCGCTGCCGTGCTTTTCTTTATTCGTGCTTCTAGCAGGGAAAAACACCCACAAAGTTCCTCACATGTCTTCAAAACCTCCTTTTGCTGTGACTCTAAAGCAGGTTTGCCAGCACAGCACCAGGATCACAGTCAGAATCCCCTCACTGCTTCTCTGTTCACCTCCACCAGTCTCACACTTTGGCAGGAGCTCTCTGGGACAAGCTTCCTCCTTTTCCCTGCTACAATTCCACACCACAAAGCTTGGTTTTGAAGCTCTCATGCTGAGGATCTGCCACAGGAGCTCCCCCAGCTGCATCCATCACTGGTTCAGTATCTTCCTCTTCTGATCTATTTCTTCCCAAAGGACCATGGGAGGGACATTCGAGCCCCTCACTGTACTGGTCCCACTCTCTTCCTAGACTGGTTGAGCTGGGCCAGGGCATGCAGTGGTCGAGGCTGGTCCCAAGTCCTCTGTAATGGTCTGCAGGGAAGAAAAGGCCAGATTTCTATGTGGAATTAGATGGAATCCCTTGAAAATGTGACACTTCATCTCCTCAGCAAAACATCTGAGATGCTGCACATTTATTTACTGGGATGTTCCAAGTTATAAAGTGCCTTTATAAACCACCCTGGATACACACTGGGATGGGAGCTGGCATCGTCCCTTCGGCACTTGGAAAAGCTCACAAAGAGGCTGGAGGAGCTCTGGGAGCACAGGGGAAGCCTGGTGGGTGTTAAGCCAGTGATAAACCTCCTATGAAAGCAGAACCTCTGCTAGCATAGGAAAGGGCCAAGATTTTGGAAAAGATTTCACACTCAGTACTGAGCCCTGTGCTCCAGGAAAAACCAATTATCTGGAACAGTAGCCCAGAGAGGCAGAACAATCCCTGTCCTTGAAGACACACAAAAGCTGACTGGATGATATCCAGACCAACTGGACCTCACTTTGAAGCTGGCTCTGGAGACCCCCTGAGTGTCCTTTCACCCCATTATCCTCTGCCTGTGGAACTACACATCCCTGACACCACAGGCAAGTCTCAGCTGCACAGGGAACAGCAGGGCTCTGCTGGCCAGCCCCGGAGCACTCTCTGGAGCTCAGCTCTCTCCTCCTCGGCTCCCTGGCATGAGATACCCACAGCACAGACCCTTCTGGCCCAGTCTCTGAGCTGGGTGCCTTTTACACACAGGAGAAAGGCTCCTTTCTTGACAGCATTCCCACAGTGTTGCAGATAAGCCAGAGGGTGCCCCTGGAAACACAATCTGCAGGAAAGCTGAAGTGTTGCAGTGAAAGGCTGGCTGGTTTGCATTTGAATTTCAGTAAGAATGCACTTAGATCAATGTTTGGCTCCAAAAAACCCTTCCAGGTTTGAAAGCAGTTCCTAAGAGCCTTGCTAAAGCAGTTCTTGGCAGTGGGGTGGTGTCTGCAGGAGAAACACCAGTTCCCACTGATGGACACAGGATGCGAACAGCCCCTCCCAGAGACACCTCAGGACTGGCATCCTGTGAGGAGGGACTTTACACCTTCATCTGGGGATCATCATGGAAAACAAGGGCTTATAAATCCACTTTATAACCTGGAACATCACAGTAAATAAATGAGCAGCATCTCAGATGTTCTGCTGAAGAGATGAGGCGTCGCAGTCTTTTGATGGGATTCCAACTAATTCCACATACAAATCTGACTCCAAGGCCTTTCCTTCCAAGCAGACTGTTCCTGAGCCCTTCCACCAAAAGGCTGAATGCAGTGACTGACTGCATTCCTCCTGGCCAGGACCTTCTCTGGCCTCCTCTTCCCTTGCTGCAAAGCTTGGCCCTCCTTAACAGTGCAGCACAAGGAGAGAGAGGACCACACTGCAGGACGTGGGTTGAAGGATGTTGGGTTTTGCTGTTTGCAGATGTTTTCAGGGACCTGTTTTGAACCGAGATCACTTGGATTTGCTTGGGCATTTGTAGCCCCACACCCCCAAGAGTCTGCAGTAGCACAGGGGAGGGTAGTTCTGCCACCAGGGAGCTCAGCCCCGAAGTCCTTGTTCAGGGCTATAAGTTCCTGGACTGGCAGGAAAATAGGGAGGAGCAGAGGCAGCATCACAGGGGGAAACCTGAGAGACTTCCTTTGGAATAACCCCTTCCATGGAGAGGGGTTCAAGCAGCAGTAGGCTCTTCCAGATTCCACCTTCCAAATCCCTGGGATTAGTCAGAAAGGGGCTGAGTTGTTTCCACAGCCTGAGTCTGGAAACTACACCCAGTAACACTTTACAGAGATGGTTCAGCACTGGCCCTGCTTCTGTTCCCCACATATGCAGTAAAAGGGTGTGCTGGCAGCTCAGAGAACCCCCCACGGCATGTTCAGTTGTGGCTGCTGTCCTTTAAAATAATCAGTGCATCCTCCAAAACACCGCCTGCATTCCCTGCTCCTGGAAACTGCCTGCTGGAAGTGCTAATGTGCTGTTAGACTCTGTGTGATGATTACAGATGATAAACATAATTATTTTGGGTCCTGATTGCCTCTGCTGTCTCCATTCTGTTGCTGATGTGTAAAGCAATCTCAGTGTTATCAGTTTTATGGGCAGAGTGTGGAGGTACAGATTTATTCCTGAAGCCAAACCTCCAGGGAACAACCCCGCTGAGGCACAGAGCTGTGCTGTGACAGATTCTCGCCTCTTGGAACGTGGAGTCTGTAAAGTGCACCTGAACGCTGCCCAGCCCAGGCCAGACAGTGATGGAGGTGGGTTTCCTCACCCAGCTGTAAATCCCAAGGGGAGGAAAGCACTGCTGATGGAGTGGGAGTGATTTGTCAGACCTCTGCCCAAAGCAGCGCTGTCAGGCAGGTACCATACAACTCAGGATTCCATGGAGATGAAGAAAACTAAGTCTCCTAAAGCAGCACAGTGGCCCATTCACCTGGGGGTACCGTGTGTGAAGCTGGGGCTGGGGGAGCCCTTCAGATGAGGACGAGCAGATGCCTCAGGTTGGGATCCAGAGAACAAACCTCTGACTTTTGTTTCCATCCTTCAAAGGAGTGCGGTTGCTTCCCAGCCATGAGAATAGAGACAACACTGCTAAGCCCTATGGGGAGGATGCTATTGTCCCTTATAGAAGAGGGTGAGAGACAGGAGGCATGTGCTGTGACAGCTGTAGGGAGCTGCACAGGAGAAATAACCAAAGCAAGGCCCACTCCTTGTGTTCCAGCATCTTCTCTTTACTGTCATGTTGTCCTGTTTATAGCCTTGGGCTGTGAACTGCCTCTTCTGCTATCCCTCCCACAGGATGTGTCCTGAGAGAGGTGGAAGTGGCAAGGTCTGGACAGCCTGCATGGCACCATAAACTTTCCTGCCAGTGCAGGAGGAAGGGGTTACTGGGAGAAGGCTGAGGGGCAGAAGGAACAGTGGGATTGGCAGATTTTAAGCTCCCCAAGCAGCTCTGCTTCCCTCCACACTAACCACATCATGACCTGGCTCCAGAGAGACAGCCACTGCCTGGAAAACAACCCACTCTTTAAGTTTTATTATTAAATATATAAATCCAGCCAGCTATCACGAGGCCCTGCAGCCAGAGCAGCCAAGGAAAGGATTGAAGAAGCCAGAAAAGCTCCAGTGAGAGCAGGTAACCAGAGACGTGTTGAGCCCAGAGCAGAGACAAGGCTCCTCACACGAGCAGGCTGCGGCCCCACAGACATCCCCCCTGGCCTGGCCTGGCTGTGCAGGGTATTTACACGTACAGGCAGGGCGACGCCGAGCCCTGGCTGCTCAACAATTGACTTTTATTCTCTGCAGGCCGGCAAAGCCAAGGTTTCAGTAAACACGCAACCCCAAAAATGCGCCTGCGGATTGGGTAGAGCAGAGCCTGTGCTCTGCCTGCCAAACTACAAAGCCCTGCTCCGGTGGGTGGTTTCACGGTGAGGTTGCTGTGGGGAGGAAGTGTTTCCAGTGGTCAGGGCAGGCAGTGGGGCTCCAGGAGACCTGGATCCCATCCCTGGCTCTAGGAATCTGGAAAGCTCTGATTGCAGGAAACCTCACACACACTCAGGAGCCACTCTCCCTCTGCCCATCTCTCCTTGTGGAGGCACAAAACGCTGCTCCGAGGGGGAAGCTGATAACGCTATCTGACCTCGCAGGGGTCGTGCGGTGCTGGGTGATTGATGCCTGAAAGGCTGTCAGAGCTCTCTGGATTAAAATCTCTCTGGAAGGCACTGGGAGACGTGCACATACGGGTGCAGACACGTGAGAGGGAGACATGCAACTCACACACATTCTGCTCCCTTCCCTGCCAGCAAATCCCCACCCAGATCTGCTGGGCCTGCTACTCCTGCATTTAAATATTTACAAGATAGGCCTGCAGAAAACCTGGGGTTTGGAGCACAGCAGCCAACACTCGCCTCAAAGCTGCCCTCGCACACCCAGCTCAGGCTGCCCAGGCTCAGCCCCAGCTCTCTGCTTTTACTCACAAAACCAGGCCAATGTGTAGCCTGAGCCCACGGCAGACACAGCCCAGCCCTGCTCAGTTTGGTGAGGCTGGAACCTGGGACCTACCCTGGCCCTTGGCACGGCTCCCTCTTCCTTTCACGCACCATGTCATCCACATGCTGCTTACCCCATCTTTTACCTCATTAATGAAGACACTTAAAAGGCTGGACCAAGCCCTGATCCCTGTGGCATGCCTTTGGAAAAGTACCTCCTTGAGGAGCTCCCACCACTTGCTGCATAGGAAGGACCTTGCCTGGAGGTGTGCAGAGCTCCTGGAGTAGTTCATTTGCCCCTGGGGAGAGCCCACCAATTGCACCAACAGTTTCTGTACCACATAAAAAAGGAAGCAGGAAGGAATATCACTCTCTCACAGGATGGCTCTGTGCTGAGCAGCCATGCTGGGCTTGGCTCTTTACAGTATTTTATCCAACTTTTGGGCTCTCTTCCTGTCCTAAATGGATCTGGACGCTGTTAACTTTTCTAAATTTTCTCTTACCTTGTTGGCTGTGTTTCAGAAATAGGTGGCATGAGTCAATCACAGAGGACCAGTTTAAAACATTGTAAGCTACTTCCCTCAAGTGGAGGGAATAAAAATCACTCAGCTGTGTGTCACAGGCTCTGTGCATACCTCAGGTAGGAGGAAGATAATGGGAGATGGACACATGCACGAGGCAGAACCTACCAACCTGACTGAAAGGTGTCAGGAGAATAGAAACATTGTCACTGATAGTGCAGAATAAACTTCCCCACTGCACAGACCTCAGGGCACACCAGGGGCACCCTTTGTGTCAGATCCCAAAGGGGCAGGTGCTCTGAGAGCCCAGCAAGTTCCCACATGGACAGCTCATCTACATCCCAGGTTCTGGGAGCATGCTGAATGCAAGCTGAGATGAGTGACAAGGGCTCCTACACAGCACTTCAGCACAAATGGAAGAGACTGCTGAGAAGCAGCTTGAGGGGTGAAAGACCTGAGTCCTGTGGAACAAAGCTTTCCTGCCTCCCAGAGTTGGGGCTGCAGGGCAGGAGGGGATGGAAGGAACCAGGCCCAGCTGTGGGGAGCTGGCACAACTGAGTGGTGGGACCTGCACTCACCCTGAGGCTCTGTCTCATCTCGTGGCAGCTGTTTTCCTCAGAGAAGCCAATGAAACACAAAGAATCCCCATTTCACCATGGTTCTACAGCTGTGGAGAAAGCAGCCCAGCTCCAGCCTCTTCCCTGGGCTCTGAGCAGGAGGACATTTCATCTCCTGTAAATGGAAAGAGAGAAGAGAGGTTTAGCACGGGGCAGGATTTGTCTCTGATCAGTCCGACAAAGGGACACACAACCCGTTTATTACTGGAAATTAATTGTGCCATCAAGGCAGATGCCTGCAATTATGTCTGTTAAATATTATCTTTAATTAACTGTAAAATATATAATTAATAAACTTGCCCCCTCATTTTTGTTAAGTTTCACTGCAAAGACCTTATTACTGAAATAAATCTTCCTAGCAGCGCACGTTGACAGAACAGAGGAAGGTGCACGCCTCTAGCACAGGATAATTTCCTCTTGGGAAGTGGAATTAGGAGGGAGGAATAATCACCTCTCTTCATGGCCAGGACTGCAGAGACACCCCACTCTGCCACCAGTTGTTTCAGCTCGTGCTGCTTGGAAGCAGGCATGGAGAATCTGCTTTGGCTGGCAGGGATGGCTCACTCTGAAAGCTGTCAGGCAGATGTACGCTCATCTTTCAAGCCTGAAGAAACAAAAAATAAATTTCCTTTTTTTGATTTACAGTCCATTAAAGAAGTTTTCTGACAATAAAGCTGTGCAGAAAGACCTCGGTGGTTAGGCTGGTTCCTTTAGAAGCCCCAAGCTGCTCCAAATCTCAGTGCTGTGCTAGAGCTGCATGACTGATTTGCTTCCCACGTACATCAGAACTGTTTGGATTCAGGGAGGTTTGGGGATGGCTCTTAAACCATCCCAATTAGAAATGCTTCAAAAACATTGCTGTAATTTGACTCCAAGGATAAAATTCCCCTTAGACTTTGTCTCCACTTGTGATCTTTACCTCAAGTTTGTTGATTGCCAGATCAACCAGGGGTAATTAAAATATTTCCAAAGGCTGTTCTGGGCAACACTTTTTGCGCCTTGCTGCAGGTGACAAATGTTCGTGGTTTGCCTGAGGCTGATGTTCCTGCCTGCCTGAGCTGAGCATGCCAAACCCAGAGGAATGCCTGCTCCATCACCATCCTCCCTGCCTGGGGAAGGTGGCACAGGGACCCGGGGACCACTGGCACAAGGGAGGAGAGTACGAGCACGGAGATCCAGCTCCTGGGTATGGGGAGACACAAAGGGGCACACAGGAGGAGAAGGGCTGGATGGCTTTTGGGGAAACCCTACAATTTCCCTGCTTTTGGAAGTGCCTGCAGGGCCCCCAGCAGAGCCCACAGGTTGCAGAGCCATTTGCCCACATCCTGGCAGTGTCAGTGCAGCTGAAGTTCAGAAACAGAACCACAGAACCACCGAGGCAGGGAGAGAGCTCTGGGATCACTAAGCCCAACGCTCCACCCAGCACCACTACCCTGGACATCACTAAGCCATGTCCTCAAGTGCCACATGCACAGAGTTTTTGAACGCTTACGGCGATGGTGGCTCCACTACTCTCCTGGACAGCCTGTTCCAATGCCTGGCCACCCTTTCTGTGGAGAAATTTTTCCTAATACATAGACTAAACCTCCCCTGGCACAATTTTCCCTTCAAGGCCCTGGTTTGGTCCCATATGGGACTATTTCACAGAATCATGGAGGTTGGAAAAGCCCTCCAAGACAATCAAGTCCCACCTGGGACTGATCCCCACCTTGCCCCAGCCCAGAGCCCTGAGTGCCATGTCCAGTCATTCCTTGGACACCTCCGGGGATGGGGACTCCACTACCTCCCTGGGCAGCCCATTCCAATATCTGACCAACCCTTCCACAAAGAAATTCCTCCTGATGTCCAGCCTGAAGCTCCCCTGGCACAGTCTGAAGCCTTTTCCTCTCATCCTTAGTAGAGGAGAAGGGTTCTCACCTTAACCGCTGTACCAAGGTTTTGGCAATGAGATGAGCTTGGGGAGACAGAGGGTGTCAGTTCCAGGACACCCACTACCACTTTGTCACCCCATTTTGCAGCTGTGGGCAGACTGAAAAGGGCTCTGTGGGTTGTGAGTGCTGGGAATGCACAAGCCCTGACACAGAGAATATCCTGTCTCAACCATACCAGAGACCCTCACCCTGCTACAGCCCTGAGTCTAAAGAAAGGGCTCCATTCTCCACTTCATTTAACTACCACTTAAAAATGGTGTTGGACAAATGTTAAAACAGCCAGCCAATTTGATTACACAAAAATTTTAGAGTCAGCAAATTATCTGGTGAAATGATGCATATAGAAATGTTAATTCAACAGCAACCGAAACCTTCCACATCCCTTAACATCTAAAGGGATGATACAAAGAATTTGTATAATTCTACACAAAGAAAAGAGAGGGCTGAGCATGCTGTCCTTGCTGGGAAATTACAGGCATATTCTAGCTCTCACCTACACTGTACCCTGTATGCAGTGATATAAATAACAGGGGCTGAGGGAGAGTTTAGGAGTGGGTTGGGGCTGGAAGCTCTGAAATCATATTATTTGCCCTGGTTTGCTGGGGGAGAGGCTCCTGTATCAGCCCATTCCCATCACGTGCCTCTCTGCAGAATCCTTCTTTGTAAAAGACTAATTTTCCTGTTCTATACAAAGCATGAGGGTCCTTTCCTGTGACACACACACACACTCCCACCCTCGGGAGTGAGGACCCTTTGTGCACATGCCCAGCTCTGCCAACTCCCAGGCATTTTGTTCCTCAGGATCCACATTGGGTCGGACCAGGAACGCTGGAGAGGGAGAAAGGAAGAGTTAAGCAACTTAACTCTCTGGCTCTCGGGCCAAGGGAGGGGAGGGAGTGGGGAGGCAAAGCATCTGGCTTCCCTGCTTCCCTAACAGCCTGGCGGGAAGGCTGCTGTCAATTCCGCCTTCTGCCTTGTTGGAAGAAAGTAGAAGTGACAAGAGGCCCTCCAGGCAGGCAGCCAGGAACCAGAAATTCAATTGAGCTACCTCCTGAAACTGGACCTTTTTTTGGAGACCCTTTCCCTGAAATTGTTTTGACTTAAAAAAAAAGGACTGTCATCGCGGTTCAGGGCCAATTCATCAGCCCTGCTCTCCTGGCTCTCCTTGCCTCCATGCAAGCGGATTTGCACAAAAGGATTTCCATTTTCTGGGCTGCTCTACAACCAGCCACAGACACATAAATATGCACACACACACAAAAACACTGTTATTTATAGGTACAGGCTCTGCCACAGACAGACACACGCCCGGGTGTGTTCCTTCGCTGTGTAACACGAGGGCTGCAAGTGCTCCGGCAGCTGAATTTACTCCACACTCACAGCCTAGGAAGCAGAGTGTGGGCCATACGGTCTGTCCCAGGGGCTTAGACCAACTGGTTATTGGCTGGTACAGTTGTTCCTCTAACAAGCCCCTGGATATATGGCAGGGGCTGCAGAGAAATGCAGCTGGAGGAGCCTCTCCCTGTCAGCAGCAATCTGTCACTGCGCGCTCGCACCCGCCCCGTGCAGCACAAAAGCTGCACGGCAGTGTCAGCACAAAGGTCAGGCTGCAGGTAGGTTGGGGGGGTTCTTCATTTCTGGGAACGTGCAGCCAGCTTGAGGCACCGTCTGGAAGCTGCAGCAGGAATTTCAGCCTCACAGATGCCTGGCTATAATTTAAAATGAGGCAGCATTTCCATTACAAACCCCATTTTCCCTCGTGGATTTATACCTCAGCTATTCAGCTCCACTTTGGGGTGGACCTTCTTCACATTTTTCCTGCACAACATTTAAATCCAGCTAAGCCTCTGTTGGTTGTGAGAAGGAGAAGGAAATTACATATGCACACAAACACTCACGAGCACACACAAAAAGCTTACACAAACATATGCCCACAGAGAGATCTGTCACAAAAAACCAGACAAGCCAATGCAAATAAGCTCGATTTTAAGAGTGAATTAATTTGACTTGATTATTCTAAATTATTAACAAGTTCCAGCAACCCTAGAATGCAGTAACCACACTCGAGCTTTCATCTAGGTTAAATGGAAACAGATAACTTATACTGATAGAGATGATATCAGTGTAAATCTGTGACAGCAAAGTTGGAGGCACAAACCCGACCTGCTCAGAGCCCCCCTCCTTGCAGCAGTGCGTTAACAACTCCTGGATGCTTCCCCTCCCCTGAAATATTCCAGTGCAATGATTCACCCCTGACAGAGCCAGAACCCCCGTTTCCTGGGCTGCCGGGTGCAACCTGACCTGCACAACACTCCTGTCTGTTTATGACTTGCTCTGCCTTAGAAAGCCCATTTTGTTAGGGGTTTTTTAACTCTCTATCGATTCTACTTTGATGCAGTCCAATAAAGCACATTGTCAGAAGCAATTTATGTTGGCCAGTGCCTCCAGTTCCAAAAAAGCCTCCCTGGCATACCGCGAGGGGTTAAGCACCTGGCAAGTGCAATACAGGTTATCCAGTTAGCCCAGATTACCAGGTTCATTCAATCCAAGCCCAGAACTGAGACAAGGAATGACCTCCTGTTCCTCCCAGTCCCAAGCAGAAATAGGTATGATTCTCTCTATGATCACTTCCTCACACCACACAGAAACATTAGGAAATGTGACACGGATTTTCTCAGTCTTTAAAGGAAAAAGCTCTAAGTGGCCACTGGAAGGAGATGAGCATTTCCTCACCTCTGATGGCACAGAAACCAATCTTGGGGCACCAGAGCTGGCACTGGTACCAGCACAGCTCAAGCACCAGGAACTTTTAAGATGCTCCTATTCACAGTTCTGCGCAGGTGTGCAAATGCAAATTGTTCCAGTGGCACAGAGCTCTCACCTAGGCTGTTAGGAACAGCATGGATTTATCCTGTCTGCTGGAGACATTGCTGGTATCCACATGATGTGCTGTATTCCCCCTTCCTTTCCTGGTTTCACACCCAGACCTTGCCCCTGAGGCTGGGGAAGCACTGACCAAGAGCATCACTCAGGGCAGACATTTAGTAGAGGTTTAGGTGGCTCCTAAGTGCAACCTAATAGTTTCCTTGCCTCTTGCTAAGAGGGCAGAGGAGGCGAGCTGAGAGCTGCAGGGATTGGAAAACAGAGCTCAATTTAGCCACGGGGCAGTTTAAAGTGCCTGTTGCATTTTTCATCTAAGTACAGCAAATCCCCTCACTAAGCAGCAGCCCTGGTGGCCATAGCTCCTGGAATGCTAACTGGGGAGCAGCAGCAGGTATTGGACAGGCCATGCATCAGGCAGAGCAGGGAGCAGCTGGAGAGGGACACTGTCCTTCCAGGGGGGAGATGCCACCTGTCAGCAGCACCCGCCGCTCCGGAGGCACCCGACCACGCTGGATTCTCATTCATCCGAAGCTTCCCGCAGTCACCAAGCAGGGATAGGGTTTCACTCCTCACCAGCCGGAGCTCCAGGAAAGGGAAGTCTCTCTGCAGGGATGAAGAGGGGGGAACAGAGAAGCTGCAATCGTGACATGGCAGAGATGGCCATCAGGCACCTCCTGTGCCAACAGGAGCCTTGGGTGCTGAAAATGCAGCTCAGCACTTACCAAAGGAAAAGAACACAAAGAAAACATGGCCTTTAAACCCACCTGGACCTGCTGCCTCTGTGCCAGGCTCCTGGGGAGCCCCTGCTGCAAGAACGGGGACAGTGGGGGACAAGGCACATCAATTTGCCACAAGGCTATAAGCACCTAACTGTGGGCTCTTCATTTATCAGAGGAGAGCTGCAAAGCCTCCTGTGTCCTCACTGAGAGCCTGCCCAGCACCAGCAGGAGCTTTCCTCCACCATCCATCCATTCATCCATCCATCCATTCATCCATCCATCCACCTCCCCTGAGCTCCATGGGCAGCTGGCAGTGCCCAGGGCTGAGGACGGATGGCTGAGTGTGGCAGCCAGGCTGGAGCACAGGCAGGCAGGACAGGGGGAGGAGCTGCAGCAGCCCGAGGTGAGCAGTGATGGACACGGGGGTCTGCACTGTGACCCCCAGCGTGTGGCTGCCCCGGGATCCCCCAGAGCTCCCATATGGCAGCTCCTGAGTGCTCGGGACCGCTGGGGCTGTCAGGACAAACACGCGGCGCTCGCTGGCATCCCAGCCAGGAGTTATGAAGCTGTCACTCGCTCAGGCTGTCCCCAGACGGTGCCAGCAGGCCTCGGAGCACTGCCTGCTTTCACCTGATTGGCGTTCTTGGATGCTGTTACTGAGAGGCAGTTTCGGAGCTTTGGGACCTGCTGAGGAGAATGAGGCCAAATTCCCAGCCTTTCTGCCTCCCCACTTCTGCCCTGCTTTCTCTTTTCTGGAAAGTTTTCCCATGCTAAGTATAGTTCCTAACAGGTGCATGACCAGAGGGGACTGTCAGGGACGCAGCTGTCCCCACAGAGGCCTGGATCCATCTCCATCTGTCCCACTGGAGCTGTCCATGCTGCCGAGCTGAGCTCTTCGGACACGGGATAGGGGAGCATCAGGGATGCAGGCAGGAAATACTCATGTACGCACACACAGAGGGAGGAGGATTATTCCAGGGAATGCTGCAAACAAAGCCTCTGACATCAAACTAATGCATCCTTTGAGGCTTTGAAGGCCCCTTGGCACACACAGGCAGGCTGCCAGCTAACTCATCTCTCTTCCTTGCCATGCTACCAGCCTGATGCCAAGGTCAAGCTTTAAAGGAGAGCTGGCTGCTCTGTAATCCCCTGTGCCTCCTTTGGGGATGCCACAAGACTCATAAGGATCGGTGACAGAAAATATTTGACTGGGGCTGAGGCCAGTGTGATGCCTGAAGTGATTCCCTTGCCCAGCCAGCTGCCAGTCCTGGCTCCCATCCTGCCAGCCCCACACCAGCCCCTTCCAGCTGGGAACCAGGGAAGTCCCACCTGGGACTGCGGGTGATGCAAGGCAGTGACACAGGGAGCTGGGATCCCTGTAACAGGCCCCAGAGTGGACAGTGGACATTGGGGTGCACCTCCACATGCACAGTGGTGAAAAGATGTCCCAAGTTTGTAGGGGACAGGTGCTGGCTGGGGTGATCCTCCTGGGCACTGAGTTGGCTCATCACTGTGTAGGGAATATAAAAATATGAGCAACAGGGATCAGCAACAACCCTGCTCACAGACTAAAGGTGCTTCCTACCCCTAAGGTGCCCTGGAAGAATTCCAGGCTGATAGGACACGAAGAAATAAGCATTTTGCAGGGTGTTGCAGCAGGAACAGTTGATCTGGTTCACACATCTGGGTCCTGGGACATGTGCTGTGCTAACAGGCTGGCTTGGCTTAACGGGAGGGTGATGAAAACCATCTGCAGGGAATGGGATGGCACCGTGACATCAGCACCACTGGAGGAACAAAGGAGGAGGCTTCTGCAGCCACACTGGGCCCTCATAGAACATGCTCCACACTGTGCTTCAGCCACAGAGTCCCATGTCTGGACTTGGGGAACCCAGAGCCCAACTCCCTGCTCAAGCTGCAGGAAACTGAGCTCAAGCAGCCCTCAAAACTCTGCCTGGCGCTCAGTGAAGTGGTGGGAGGGGCTGGCTGAGAGGGATGTGTATAAATCCTTGGCAGAGGGAAAATCCATTCTCTTCCTTAATTCTCTGTTCAAATGAATGTTAAAGTGAAACCACACTGCTGGTAGCAATCCAGCCACACCCTCCCACAGGAAGAGCCCTGTATCCTGGGATCTGGGGTGACTTTCCTTCACCCTTTCACAACAACTCTCTTCAGGCAGAAGTGCTGACTGAAGCTCTTTGGGTCTCCGAAGACCATTCCATCAAGCCTGGTGCTGCCAGGCTGAGTAATCACAGGTCCTGCCCTCCCCTGCCATTAATACCTGCTCACCAAGGGAGCCCTGGCCAGCCCCGAGCTGCAGCAGTCTCCCACAGCAAGGAGAGAGGCATCAAAGGGAAAAAAGAGGAAAATAAATATACCCCAGGCATCTCTGGATAGTCTTAATGGAGCTCAGACAGCCCCAGGAAGGGAATGAATTGCTGGGAGTCACGAACTTTCCAGCTCATGTTCCCCAAGGAGCTCCACCCACACCTCATGCCCCTGAGCCCGGTGTCCCACAGTCTGGGGTCTCCTTCTGTCCCCATCCAACCCTTTCCTGCCAGGCTGAGGGTCTCATTCCTGTCTTATTGTCACCTATGTGCCTGTGCCATGTAACACCTGTAAATCATCTTTCTACCAAAGGCCAGAGTAAACCAAGGCAGAAGCAACACCCAGCATTTCAGCAGCACAGCTGGAACATCTGCAGCGTTATGCAATCCCCTGCCTGGCCAGACATCAGACTGAGAAAGGGGTTTCTGCTGAAAAACCCAAGACATGAGAAATTCTCTTTGCTTTTGGCTTTAATACCAGACCCAGAGTGCCTTAGCCCCAGGACTTGTGCCAGCACCCCAGAATGAGCACAGTCACCCCCTGAGCACTCCAGAACTGAACAGGACCTGTGACCAGCAGGGACACCCAGCACCACAAACCCAGCTCAGGGATCTGAGCAGCCTTGGTCAAGCCTCCTGCCTGCACTTTACCATCCAAACAACAATCCACAGGGGTCTGATGTGCCCCATGGATTAGAGCTGGTGAATTAAGAACCTATAAAGATATTATCCAGGATCAGCCCTGGGAGCCCAAAAGCACCCAGAGCCACAGCTTTACTACAAAGCCTCCACAAACAGGGTGTTCTTCAGTCCCCAGCTCCTGGGGCCCTGTGTCTGCATGCAAAATTCCACTTTTGTTACTGTAAAAATGGCATTCTGGGCTCCCACAGCTGAAGAGTCTGAGAATGCAGCTAAAGGATTAAACCCCTCCTTCCCAGACCTAGAGAAAATAAAAAGAGTTAAAGCAGTTCTGCAAACCAGAAGGATTTGCAGCCAATTTTGTGACTGTATCAGGCAGTTCTGGCATTCTTTGTACTCAGGAGAAGCAGGGCAGAATAAAGGGGGCTTGACCAGAGGACTGGGACAGCTCCCTCCGATGTGGAGATTTCTGGAGGTGGAAGGGCTGGCAGAGAGGAGGCAGAGGGAGCAGGAGCAGACATTTGAGAGACATTTACTAATGGATTTCTGAGCCAAAATTTCCCCTCCGTCGTGCCTGCACATCTCTGCAAACACACCTGGCCTCTGTACTGTGGGGTGAGGACAATTTAACCTGCAATCTGAACAATGGGATTAAGCACTGGATCAGCAGAAAAATGGTTGCAGATAGCTACGATTGCTATCGGAGAGTGATTGTCTCCCTGAGCCACACTGCGTGAGTGCCGGTGCCTTTGTGAGATTTAATGGTCCAATTATCCCAGGCGGTGTCACCTCCTCCCCGCTCCGCAAGCCCAGACTTGCTCTCCTGCCTCCATCCCCCTCCTGTTCTGCCAGCAGGCAAACTCACCTCTGCTGCTCCCTCACGGGTAGTCCTCGACTTAACTTCTCCCATGCCCAGGGATAGGGGGCTAGGGATGCCAGACCGGTGGAAGAGGTGGTCTCTGGGATCTCATCCCAAAGGTGGCTATTTGGGAGCTGGTCTTCTTCCACGGGTGAAAAATCTAAGTTTTTACTTAATTAGCAAAAATCTAATGAAAAAATTCTTACTAAAGTCATGTCAAGCTCTCCTCCCAAACATCGCAGGGAGCCACCATCCTGGTCTCCAGCAGCTTCAGCCTCTGTCACACAGCACCTGCTCAGCATCCCAACAGCTCCACCTGGCACTCACAGCAAGAGGCTTGGTTGGGATGTCCAAGGTAAGGAGGATTGAGAGGGACCTGCCAGACTACAAAGTGCTTCCATCACCCAAAGATTGAGGTTACATAGGTCTCCTATTAGCCCCACAATCCCTCTCTAAGGAATATCTAGGAAACACTGCACAGGCAAAGAAAACTACCTTTGGTACATGGCTGCTTGTGGAGCAAGCCCTGAGCCAAAAGCCCACAGAGCCATGGCAGTGCCAGCGCTGTTCCTCCCACCATGGCAGGGCAGGACACAGGGAGAGCTCATCTCACAGTCCCACAGCAGCTGGGCTGGAAGGGATCTTGGAGCTCATCCAGTTCCACCCCTGCCATGGGCAGGGACACCTCCCACTGGAACAGTTTGCTCCAGGTCCCATCCAACCTTGCCTTGGACACTTTTAAACTAATCCAGAGTTCAAGAAGGGGCAGGCACTGGCATGGAGAAGGGGCAAAGCTCCTCTTCTGCTCTCCTAAGAGCAGCCTGCAGCAGGTCATCCAACACTATCAGCTCCTCACCAGGATATCAGAAAAGTACTGTAACAACCAGAATTAGAGAGTTTCACCACAGGATTGGACGTTTATGTGCACAAGAACAGCATCTGCAGGGACTCCAGCTCCAGACAACCAGAGCAGCTCCTGCCTCTCCTGCTCTGGGGTAGGAGCTGTTGCCAGCTGGGGTCAGAGGGGAATCTCCCCTCACAGGGTAGTATTGCACAATTATGGGCATTATGGGATTTTTATGTCTTCCTTTAAGGCATCCGGCTTGGCTTCTGATGGAGACAGGATACAAGGCTGGAAGGACTATTGGTCTGTTCAGCTCAAACAGTTTTTATGTCCTAATACAAAATTAATGGTTCTCTCACTGAGACTCCATGAGGCAAAGCTGCCTGCTCTGGGCATTCCAACTGCCAGAGCAAAAGTATGGGTTGAAAACTCATTCCTTCCCAATGCTCCTGGGTGGAACCCACCCCTCAGCCCCCACCCAGGCTCACTGACTCACCTAGCCCAGTGCAGTGCCCCCAGACTCTCTGGAGCAACACACTGGCGCAGGACCCTGATGGATGCAGTTTGGAGCTTGAGGGACCCCACAGCCTCTGGCCACCTGTGCCAGGGATACCAGATCCACAAATCCCTGCAGCACCAGCTGCAATGCAGGTGGGTTGCAGGCCCTTTAAACCTGACTGTGCCACCTCTCCAGCAGCCTCTCCTGCTGACTAAAGGGCTGCCTGTCAGGTTAGGCAGGAACAGCTGTCTCAAAAAGTGTATTTCAGGATTCACACAGAGAGAGATTCCATACAATCAGAGATTCCTTCCGATTGTATGGAACAACACCTCATTCATCATTCAGAGAGCCAGACAGAGCCACTCATCTTCACTCGATGACACCTTTTATCTACCAACACCTAGACTGACTCACAGCCAGCCTGTGAACCCGTCAGGACCTTTTTGCCATGCCAGGGGCATGTTTTCCTGGCTCACACACAGCACAGTACTGGAGGCTGGAAGATCTGCTTGCTCCCGTGAGCACTTTTTCAGGGTTTCTCTGAGCAGGCACCATGCCCCCAGTGACTGGAGCAGGATGTTTTTGTGGAGCTGATTATTTTGGTATCCAAGTGGAAGCTGAGCTCTGCAATTGCCATGTGTGTGGTGGCTTGTGGCTTGCCCTGAGGGAATCCATGGCACTGCTGGGAATTCCGACCCCAGAGTCCTGACTCAGGCGTTCTTCAAAACCTCAGGGCCTGCTGCTTCCAGGCCCATCTTTGTGCTCCTGTGTCTCTGCTGGGGCCAAGTCAGGGATGGAAAAGGCAGGATTTGAGCTGCTGGACCCACAGCAAGGAGAGATGTGAACAGCAGTCATCTCCCACAGTGCAGCTCCAGAAGCCTCTTCCCTTTGGCTTTGTGTCCAGCTGTAAAACTGCAACAATTTCCACCGTGCTTGTCTTCCTACTTTCACCTGATCCTCTCCAACACCTCTCCACCTCACTGAAGGCTGCCACGGAGCTCCTCTGCCTCCTCCAAGCCACTGCCATAAAGTGAGTAATTGCGCACTGGTACTTATGGAGGAGCTTTCACACACATAGCTTAATTCACTGGAAAGAGAACTAAAATATTAGGCCCTGAAAATATTAGGACTCTGAAACAGGGAATTTCTCTTGGTGGCCCTTAGGCCTCAGTGACAAACTGACCACACAGAACCATGAGGCAGAGGCCCAGAGCCCCTGAGCCTATCCTGTGACACCAAACACTCCTGCCATGCCCCACTCTGATCACAGCACCCACCATGCCAAACCCTTCCTTCAGCCCCAGCTCTGTCTGCCTAAGGGAACAATGTCCTTATTCCTAGAGGGATGTTGACCAAATCATAAAGATGTAATGACATTGTCTGGGCTGACATGCTGATCAATGCCTTTCATGCAAAATTATGCTTTCTGCAACTAATAAATATTGATCCTTTTTGTTCCTGTGCAGCACTGCAATAAAGAGTGACTTAACTGTCTGCCAGCACTGAGTTTCCTCCATCATTTTCCAGCCCCCAGCTCCCTAGCAGCATCCCTCTGCATTTCCTACTGACACTGATGCCAGTGCCTGATCCCAAGGAGGACACAGCACTTCTGTGAACATCCACTTCCCTCCGTTTTTGTGTCCTTTGAATGGTACTTGTGTTACAGGAGTTCGTGGGAAGTGGTGGAAAAGAAATGGAATTGGAGGGAGTGCTAGTAAAGGGGAGCAGGGTCATGATCTGGGCACATTTGGGATAATAAACAGGAGGAGCCAGGCCAAGTGCAGAACAAATAGAAACATTTACAACTGCTTGGCAGGGGAATCATGTAAGTGCTAATGGGCTTAGTTCAAACTCCTTAAATCAAAGCTCTGGACTCGGCAGTCAGTGCTTGCTGACAAAACTGTGCTGGACACAGGGTTCCATTCAGCCCTGAAAGGAAAGGCTGGGCTCCATGTGCCAGCAGTCTTGCTCTATTTGCTCCTCTTCTGCAGAGGGGTCAAGCAGGACCCTGCCCTTCACACCTACTCAGCTCCCTCAGCCCCACACCACAGTGCCCGGCAGCCGCAGCCCCGGCTGCTCCTGTCCACACACGGCATCCCAGGGTGACGTGGTGGTACCCCTCAGGTTGGGCTCCAGGACCCTCTTTTCTCCAGGTCTCACTCCATTGCCTCTTGTCCTCCCACCTCCCCGCCCCCAACGAGAAGAAGAGCCTTTCCCTGTCTCCCAGGAGCGCAGAGAAGGGAGCTGCAGTGGAGAACACGAGGTGTGAACTCAGAGCCGGGGCTGCAAATGGATTGATGATGACAGGCAGAGGCCTGGCTTCAGTCACTGCTGCCTGGCAGCCAGGCACTGACTGGATCTGTGCACTACACATATTTTGGGAGCACACTGCCTTCCTTTGCTAAAGGGATTGAAACCCATCATGAGCAGAGTTCAGCTGCAACAGTGAACCACAAAGCAGGAAGGGCCAAAGGTCCACAGTGCCCTGTCTAACCTCAGTGAAATGTGTCCTGCTCCCTTTCCCTTCCCCACGCAGACAGCAGAGCACTAAGAAGGCTTTTAAGGCAAAAGACACTACAGATAAATACACTGCCTTTGGATTACAGAGCATAAAATATGATGGCATCTCCCCCAGATTGTGAATGGGTTCCCCAAAGAGCTCCCTCAGTCCTGAGACCCTGCCTTCCCCATTCCCCTCCTGGGAGAATTGGAGAGGCAAAGGGCTGCTGTTCCAGCAGATTTGCAGGCGTGGGAGTTGAAGAATCAATGAAGCTCTGAAAGCCAGTGGGGAAAGTTATTCTGCACCCTCCTGACACCAGGAATAAATGATTCAGCGGGAAAGGAAAAAAAAAAAATACAACAACCCTCAAATGAGGCTGGAATTACCCTCTGGAGAGATATTTCATCTTGAGGAATTGTGTTTGCTGCAGTGTTCATCTCACTGAGCCACAGCAAGGCTTTAATATCCAGCAAAAGGTCAAACCTAAATGGGAATTGCCAGAGCCTGCCAGAGCTCCTGCCTGCACACATGCTCCCAACCCTCACACAGAGCAGCTACACCCAAGCCGAAGCCTGAAACTGGGAATGGAGCTGAGCTGGACCATGTAAGGATATCTCCCTTCCCGATGGGATCCCAGACACAGCTCAGCTCTACACTCACCCCCTTTGGATGGGTACAAGAGGAACAGACCTGCTTGCCTGGGTGTCTTGACCAGGGGGAGTTTGGGGAGAATGCTGGGAGCTTCCAGATGTTTCCACTCAAGGCTTCTAACTGACTGTAAAGGCAGGTGGGGCTTCAAGGCGCCTGAGGGCGGCAGAGGCAGCTGTCAGCTGCTCCTCAGCTGGAACATCGATGCCTGAGACACTTGCAGGGCCTCCGAGTCCAGTGTGGTCTGCAGGGCTGTGGGAGCTCTCTCCTCATGCCCATCAGCTCCCCATGGACAGACAGTTCTTCCCACTTTTCCCACTTCTGCTCTGGTACTGCTGCTGTCTCCCTCCACCCACACATCAGCACAGCCTGTCCTTGGTGATCTGTACTCTTCTTCCTTCCCTCGGACTCAGCTCTGCCCTCTGGGAGTCTGGTGTCACTATCCCAGGCTGTAGCAGAGTTCCAGGGATGAATGAGGCAGACAGGAGGTGAAGGCAGAGGTTCCCAGGGAGCTTCCTGTCTCCTCTACACCGTGACAAAGGTGAGTCTCCTCCAAGAGAAGAGAAGAGTCCTTCTCCAAGAGAAGGAGGGAACTGAGCCCTTCCTGTAACATCCACCCTCCTCCCAAGAGGGCACAACGCCCATCAATGAGCTGAGCTGAGCTGAGCTGAGCAGATGGGGATTTACCTAAAGCAGGCCTGAAAATCTGCTTGAGCTTTGAGATTTATAGCAAAACTGGTCCCATGCTACAGGCTAAATCCACACCCTGCAAGGAAACACAAGGATTTCGGAACTAGCAACAATCCTGACAGTCCTGAGCCTTCCACCAGCCACCTCAGTCATCCCATATGATCTGGAGCCCTTCTGCTTTCCTGTTCAGGACCATACCAACCTCTACCAATGCATCTTCATCCTGCCCAGCAATGCAGCTTCCTTTCAGCCCTTCCTGATGAACAATGTGCCATCCATGATGGGCAACACCCTGGTTTCTGTGCCAGTGTGGATGACCATCCACTGGGGATGAAACTACCACTCTCACTTCCACTTGTGACTAAAGCCAGATTTCACTATGTACAGAGAGATTAAATTTCCCTAAGGTTAACAGAAGATAATTTTTTGTTCAAATATTTACAGTTAGAGCTCACCAGAAAATGAACAGGGTTCTGCTGGACAACTCTCAACTATCCACATCCCCCAAAGGCAAACAGGGTTTTTATGTGGTATTTAAAGCATCCTGAGCCATCCAGAATGAAGGCCTCACAATTGTTCCTGGGCCAGGCTGGGTCTGTGCCATACAGCCATGCCTCTGAGGGAAGAAGGAAGAAGTTGCTGGCCTTTTCTTCCTAATAATGTGCCCACATGGACACAGCCAGAGCAGGTCACCAGTCCCTCACATGGTCACACAAACAGAGGAGGTGGAGAGCATTCCAAACTGCATCCAGCAGCCACATACTTGGGAAGCCCATGCTGTGGAAAATGGGGTCAGATTGCTTCTCCCCGTGTTTGGCTTTGTGGAGTTGTTTGTGTCTCCTGGATGCAAGGCTTCCCTAGCAACAAACTGGAGCTGTCATTTGGAGATCTTGTCCTTTCTATCCAGGATGTTTAAATTCAAGCCTCAGACTCGTGGTTGGCAGGGAACGGGGGCAAACAAAGAGCCAAACAATCTGCAGAGTGCCTGGCCTGCAGCAGACATCCCTCCTGTCCATGGGCAATGCCTGAGTACAGAGGCAGTGGCTCGAGGGCCTGTCACAGATTTAAGCTGCTCAGGACAAGACAAAATTTAGAAATCCAGCATACAGTAAGTGTACTGAAACATTTGGGCTTTGCTCCCTCCTCTACAAGGTCTGTTGTTTCACAAGCAGAGGGAAGGCTGAACTCATCTACAGCTGCACTAAATATCTGGGGCTTGAGGAACATCCCCTGACTGCTTCTAAACCTTTGTTTGCTGCTCCCCCAACCCCTGACCCTGTTTTTGACATGTCAACCTCTACTTGAGGCTCACCTCACCCCCTCCTGAGCCTGCTCCTGTCTGCTGTGTGCACATCCGAGGTTTAATGGTTTTCTGTTTGTGAAGTTTTCTGGGAGGGAAGTTTGACAGAGCTGCTGTGGCAGGTGCAGAAGCTCAGGTGGAAATTGCCCTCTCCCTCCTCTGCTCCTTTCCAAGGGTTAAGAGGGAAGCTGAGCACAGGCTGGATCCCTGCATGAAGAGCCCTGAAGGGAGCACAGGCATCCTCAGATGTTGCTCCCACTGAGTTGATTTAACAGCCTCCCTTCCCTAGGTGGACAATCAGCTTTCCGAGGGAGCCAACGACTTTCTGAGGCTTTTCTAACAGGCAGTGCTTTTCTGGGATGAAGCTCCTGCCTTTGAAGATGTCTGATCTCTCCCCATGCCCTGGGGTTTTCTGCTCACTCTGCTCTCCCACTCAACCACGTCCTGCAAAGGGCATCCCAGCTTCCCTCTCGGCTGGATGCTGAACCATTTCCATGCAGCCACAGAGTTTATGTATGGTCCCCTCAATCCACCAGGCTCCCAGGGAGAACAGGAGTGCACACAGCTCTTTCCTCTTGGTTGTCACCACTGTCCCCTGTGGCCAGGCAAGCCCCAGCCCTACAGCTGGCAGGTCAGCCCTCCCTGTGCCTCTGAAAAAGGGAGCACAGCAGCGAGGGGAATGCACACAATATCCTAAACAAATCTGCTGTTTACAAAGTCCCCTGTAAACTGTTTACATTGCTGGGGAGAAAGCATGGAGGAACAGCATGCTCTGCTGGAGCATGCTCTTCCCAGGAGGAAGAACTCCACTCCTGTTTGCACCACTGATGTGGGAGGGAGTGGAGCTGATGCACATCTGGAAAGGGTGCAAAGGCATAAGAGAAAAGAAGAGGCAGCAAAACACCAGCACCACCCACTCCCCCAGAGCCATGAGCTCTGGCTACCTCAGCACTGCCTCCCAGAGCACACTCTGAGGAAGGTGGCCTGGGGTGCAAGGGGACAGGGGACAGCCAACCTCAGGCTCTGAGCTGCCTCGGTGGTGAAGCCGAGCTGTTCCCTGCTGCCAGAGGAAGCATCCTGAAGAAGCCAGCGCTGAAGCTCCCCTGGTTCCACTTGGCTCTTGGGCTGTGTGAAGAGCCTTGTGGCTCTCATCCCTCAGAAATGTGTGTGGTGCCTCCTGCTCTGTTCTAACCATGGTTAAACATGGGACCTCAAGAATACCAGCAAGAACATTGCACAGTGCTGTCATAAAATAAAAGCCTCAGTGTGCCTCTAATCTCCCTGTTTCCTGGCCACGGAAAGCTCTTTGAAGTGCCTGTGCTCAGAGCAGTGCTGGAAGCCCTGTGACCCAGCTGACCAGCACAACGTGGGCTGGTGGCACAGCGTGACTGAGCCCTGGGGGCTGCTATGGGGCAGGAAAGGCTCTGAGGGAAGAGTTAAACCTCAAACACCCTGGATCAGTCCCTTCACACTGGAAGGTTGGTTTTGTTACTTGAACAGGATGTGAGAAAACACAGCCTCCGCTCAAGGAAGGTGGTAAGTGCTGTGAGCCCAGAAACAGTCCCAGAGGGGTACGTGGGAATGGGCTGGAGCAGCAAGGATGGGAAAAACATCCTCCCTACACATGATATGGCAAACCCTGACCTGCTGGTTAGAAAGGAATACACATACAATGATTAAGCAAACATAAAGAAAGTGGGCAAACTCAGGCTGCCCAGAGAAGCTGTGGCTGCTCCTGGATCCCTGGCAGTGTCCAAGGCCAGGCTGGACGGGGCTTGGAGCATCCTGGGCTAGTGGAAGGTGTCCCTGCCATGGCAGGGGCTGGAATGAGATGATCTTTAAGGTCCCTTCCAACCAAAACCAGTCTGTGATTCTATGAATACAGGTAAAAGGATTTTTAAAATAAAGGAAGTGGTCAAACTCATCCATTTGGTGTGAAGGGCAGGCAGGGATACTGCAGTGCTCCATCAGCAAGGGGTGAGGGATGTTCATCCCACAGCTTAATTTACTGTCAAACACAGAACAACTCCACTCTCAGCACCCCTCCACCCAGCTGGTCTTCCAGGGCCCAGTTGTGTCCCTTTCCTGAGCAGGAAGAGGATGGAGGGGTCTCCCAGCAGAGCCAAACACCTCAGCCAGCAGGAATGTCAGTGGCATCTGCAGGACCTTTCAAGGACTGAACTAAAAGAAAAACAACAGAGGGAAAAAATACCCAAACTTTGTCAGGCCAAGCCATCACAGAAGACCATCAAGTTCCTTTGCCGAAGTAAAAAAACTCAAATCCAAAAACATTTTTCAGAGCCAACCCCAAAGAAAATTTGCTTGGTTTTGGTTTCAGAAGCTTTTGTGCAGCTACAAAAACATCAGCCAGCTACATTTCTGAATGAAATGGCTCCTCAAAATGAAACCTTGAGCAATTTGTTTTAAACTAAGACAGAAATGACTGGAGCTGTAATCCCATAGGAGTGCTGGGTGTGTTTCTTTGGCTCAAAATGACTTGCTGAGTTTGCCCTGAAATTTGCAGATATTTTGCTTGACCCCACATGGCTCAGGCACAGTGACAAAGCACCTTCAGATTCCAGCCCTTGCAGAGGAGCAGTGACCTGCAGGGATATCCCAGTGGTCCCTAAGCCTTGGGAAACCCCCTGTGGAGGTGGGTAGGCACAGTTTGGAATAGGTGTTACGGCCTTTTGGTGAGCGAGAAGCATTTCCCACCTCTGTTTTAATGGTTGGTTCTGAGGGTCACTTCTCTTCAAACAACCAGCACAGCCAGGGGGAAGAGATTCCTCCACGTAGCATCTCCAGTGTAAACACCTTGCCCAAAAACCCTGCAGGCAAAGGCAGAGGGACAGCACAGCAAATTCATCTGTCATAAATTCCCTTGTGCCTGCTGTGACAGGCTGGTCAGCACCTGTGTCCTGCTAATGGCAAAGGGATCATCTCTTCCCTTCCTCTTCCCAGGGGTTTTATTAGTACAAACCTTCAAAACATGGCCAAATGGCCAGGAATTAACCCACACATTTTCTCAGCACGAAGCCCCAGACCCACATGTTGGGCAGTGTCCCAAAATCATCTGCTGGAATGCTGTCCCAGACGTCTACCTAGAGCAGCCCTATACTCTCAGCCTCCTCCTGTGCCTTGCAGGGGTATCCCCATCCCTCCCTGTCGATTTGGAGGATGGCTGTGATACGCTCTGTGCCCTGGGAGCTGTAGGAAAGGAAAAAGCAGAGCTGGGAGGTGGCAGTGGTTTGAGTTGAGGATCCATGCTCCCCATGCTTGCCCAAGGTCAGGGAGGAGTGGGAACTGCCCTCCACCCCTGCATCTCCCCACCCCTGTTTCTAGACAACCCTCCCCGCCAGGATACCGAGGGCCCTTCCATGCATGGAAGTATTCAGGGATTCTTGCAATTAATTCCCTGTCATCCCCACGATAGCTCTGCTGTGCGGGGGAGTGCCACAGCCCAGCAATTAGGGGGCAAAGACAGACTGCCGGGGAGGCACTGAGGTCACACCTGGGCCGCTCCGGAGCTGCGCCGGGAGAAAGCCCTGACCAAGCTCCGGAGGGAACGGCAGCTCCTAAGTCAAACCCAAGTAATAAGATGGTCTTGTAGGGGGAAAGATTAATCATTATTGGCAGCCAAGAATGTGCAAGTCTAACAAAAGCTAAAGGTTTTTTTATTACAGTCCAACTGCAGCTGGGAAGACAATGTTAGCTAAGAATCATTAAATCTATTGCAAGAATAAATCTTCTTTGATCCAAACCATAAAATGGTAGTGAAATCCTCTTAAGCCAGCGGCAGCGCCTAATAGAACACACATTATTTTTTTTTGCAAACCAAAAATAAAAAAAAAAGGGTTAGATTATTAAGTGAATAGATTAGGCTCCCAAATGGTAAATATTTACTCAAGCAAAACCTGCCTAATTTAATACCTGCCTCAATTAATTTTTCAGTTTGGGATTACAATTGAAGGGAATAACGACATTTTCTGACTGTAAAAACAGGGATTTGTGAACCCCGTTTGCCCAGAATTCAGGCAGGAAAAAAAGGACCTAGGAAAACTTTCCCTTGCTAACCCCCAGGTAACATCAGTGCTGCTGCACATGCCAGTGATGAGCTGGCAGCTTCTGCAAGCCAGGAAGATGGAAGGTGAAGCCAAGGTCCCCTCTCACAGTTGGTCATTAAATTTCCTGAAACATCTGACCAGGAGGTCACTCCTGATATTATCAAATAAGAAAAATATTACAGAAAAATGGAAGTCATTTCTTACTGCAGTCTGATTTAGTCCCTGCTTTCAGGGCAAGCTGGGGGTACTCCTCCCTCAGTGCTTCTCCCTCTCTGCCAGACACAGGAGATGTGGGAAGGGAGTGGAACTCTGAGCTCCAGCATTTGCACAGGCTCTGTACACCCAGGTGGGAAAATTCACCTGCCCGATCCCTTCTCTGGGGCAGGTGGTGCAAGGAGAGTGTGTCCTGTGCTCAGGGAGCCTTTCCCATTCCAGACACTCCTCCTCTATGCTCTGGACAATGTCCTCCTCGGCCTTCATGGGCTATACTCCCTTCCCACTCTCCAGAGGGTCCCTCCTTGGATGCTCAGACCTTTCAGGCCTCTAAAAAGTTACCTGACCTAGACACAGCCTCTGCACAGGGGAGCTCTGAATCAGCAACTCAAGGGAGGAGATTCTGCCCCAGTGCTCAGGTGAGGCCCCACCTGCAGAGCTGCCCCAGCCCTGGGGCCCAGCACAGGAAGGACCTGGAGCTGCTGGAGAGAGCCCAGAGGAGGCCCTGGAGATGCTCCCAGGGCTGGAGCCCCTCTGCTCTGGAGCCAGACTGGGAGAGCTGGGGGTGCTCACCTGGACAACAGGAGGCTCCAGGGAGACCTCAGAGCCCCTGCCAGGGCCTAAAGGGGCTCCAGGAGAGCTGGAGAGGAAATGGGGACAAGGGATGGAGGGACAAGACACAGGGAATGGCTTCCCACTGCCAGAGGGCAGGGCTGGATGGGATATTGGGAAGGAATTGTTCCCTGGGAGGGTGGGCAGGCCCTGGCACAGGGTGCCCAGAGCAGCTGTGGCTGCCCCTGGATCCCTGGCAGTGCCCAAGGCCAGGATGGGCACTGGGGCTTGGAGCACCCTAGGACAGTGGGAGGTGTCCCTGCCGTGGCAGGGGTGGCACTGGATGGGCTCTGAGCTCCTGTCTTGGTTTGAAAGACAGGTGTCTGTCAAGGAAGGCAGGAACCTCCTCTGAAATGGAGAATGCAATCTCCCTTCCCTCCGAATTATTATAAATTTGAAATGAAGGGGCTTTCAGGCAAAAATGTGAGGAATAGGAATAACAGTTCTTTACTAATATATAT
>VXAC01002720.1:771014-841681 GCA_013399225.1 Rhipidura dahli | reverse complement strand
GCAGCAGCAGGGGCAGGGCGGCCGCAGCCCGACTCCCAGCAGGGCAGGGAAGAGCAGGCTTGGGAGTCCCGGGGCTTCTCCCACGGAAGGAAGACAGCCAGAAAAGCAGAGGCTCAGCGTTGCGTTCTCCTCACCACCACGGCAGCAGCAGCCTCTCTCCCCGTGCCAAACGCTGAGTGCCGAGCCCGCCGAGCTGTGCCCCCATCCCCCAGGTGCCAGAGTGCAGCCTCCTTGGTCCTTTCCCTTTGTTTTCTTAAGCACCCAGCTATTTGTTCCCCAGCAACACACATGGGGGAAAAAATCCTCAAGGGAAAAGAAAAGAACAGAAAAGGAAAACTTTCAAACCCCAATAGCTCCCTTCCAGCCCAAACCAGGCTGGGATTCTCTCTGTGATTGTTACAGCTCATATCCACAGAACTCACTGCCTGCTCAGTAACAGCCACTCACAAGCATTCGCTATCCCCATCACTTGCACAACAGTTCTCCTATGGATGAGGATTCCCGGAGCAGTTCCACACCCCACTAGCTCTGCCCTGGAAAGAACCACATGGCATTGGCTTGCAGCTGACAACCAGCTCTGATACCCTGCTCCTGAAAGCACACACTGCAATAAGAAGGAAGAAGGGAAACATTGGAGTAGAAACCTTCCTGCCTGCACGCATTTCTGATCCTGGCTGGACCAGCTCAAACTCAGCTCCAGGAGTGTAAACTTTGGTGCATGTCTGAAGTCTTTTGGGGAGGAAGATGAGAAAGCACATGGGTTTATCTGACATAGATCTTGCTGGCACGTCAGAGCTCTGCTGCTTTTTTTTTCCAGACAGGAACCTTGCTGGCAAGTGCTGGAGAGTGCTGCAGGCTTATGCAGGCTCTCCACACAAATTCCTGGTGCAGGTCTGGTTGTGTGTTGTACACAAGGATCAGTGGGGACAAAAATGAGAGAGAGAGAGAGAGAAATTGACTCAGTAATGAAATCTTGAAGTGAAAATGTGGATGATCAGATGACAGAGACAGAGAAGGTCAGGCGTACCTTAGACCCAAAGAGCTCTTAAACCCAGGTAAGAAATGGGACATCTGTGGCAGCAGCAGAATCATCAGAAATAGCAGTTAATCCCAAATTGGGAGCAAGTAAAGTCCAGAGCTTGCCAGGGAACAACATGTCAGCAGGATTACGGGCAAGCCTTAGAGGGCAGCTGTGATTCTGAAGGCCTGAGAAGCAAATTGTGATCAAAGAGCCACACAGGCACAAGAGGAAACAGCATGGAACCCAGAATCCTTCTCCTAAAGGCAGATGGAGGTGAGTGACAGCCCAGCAGATCCTTTCCAAATCACCCCCCCGGGTCCCAGGAGCAATGGATGGGGAACTGCTCACGTGATGCTGACTGACACGCTGCGAGATTGTCTGTGGGAAAGGAATGAGAGGGGTAATTTTATTGTCATGTCCCGCAGGGGGGTGTAAGGAAAATCACAGCATGAGAAAATGACAGTGTATCTGTCTGAGGTCATTTGCATGCCCAGATAATCTGTGGGAGGAGAGCCAGAGTTGCTGTGTTTGACAGAGGCAACACCACGACAGTGGGCCTGGGAATCGGGAGATTTGCAAGCCCTGAAAGCAGCCTGGTGTTTGCTGCTCTCAGAAACCAAAATGACTGGACTTCATCATTTAGGTTTCCAGTGATTCCACTTTCCTCCCTCATTATGGGCTGTACGATGGTCTTATCTTGCTGATGGCACAGAGGGACAGTCCCATGCTCACAAACGTGCCCGCATCCCAAGGACACACTTAGGGGACACAAAGAGACCATGCACAGGCAAAGGAGCACAAACATGAGGCAGACACGGGTAGCAGGAGCTGTGGGCAGCCAGTGCAGCCCAGTAGATTTTAGCAGGGATCTAGAAGAAGGAAAAAAGGCTTTGTCAGTGTTTACAGGTTGCTGCTCTGCTGCAGAGGGAGTAACCCGGGAGAAACATGTGGTGGCAGATGGGAATTGGCATGGCTGGCAGGACAACTCGGTATCTCTGCAGCGGAAAATCCAGCTGATTGTTGGATGGAGCAGGGCCAGGAGGACAGGCCGGCTGCAGACGGCACAAGCACTTCACAGGGAGTGTGAGGGAGAAGGTGACAGGTTGGGTGAGACTTGCTCACACAACCCTTTAACGCTGCACTGCCAGAGGCTCCCTGGAAAATCCCGATGATAAGGTGTGTGGGACTCTGCACAGCACTGATAAGTGTGGCAGATATCTGATTGCTTGGAAAACCTGGGCATTCCAAAGGATTTCAGCTGGGTGCACAGGGAGGACGAGTTGGATTTTAGAGATAACCTTTGGGCAGAACCATCCAGCTTTCAGCAGAGCCCAGATATGGGTATTTAGAGAAAGGTCAAGTCAAAGAGGATGGCGGGGGTAAGTGGATGGTGAGAAAGAGACATCATAAAAGGAGCAGGGAAGAGCAAGCATGAGGAGATTTAAAACCCTTGAGCTGAAGGCAGGAGGTAGGTGTCCAAGAAGGGCTGTCAGAAAGCCAACTGTGAATTAATTTGGACAGTGTAGGACGCTTTAGGAGGAAAGTGATCGCTCTGTGAGTCATCAGCAGGACATTAAATATGCAAAATTTGTAAATAAGGTCACCCCGAGAGGGAACGCAGAGGAGGAAGAGAGGAGGGCTGGGCGAGTGGCCAAGGATGGAGCAGGTGAAATAGCTGACAGTACCTGAGGATTGTCAGGCAGGGCAGGCACAGGCTCAGATCCATCGAGGCAGAGGCAGCCACGTCCTCCTCAGGCAGAGGGGAATAACAAACCTCCCCCTCCACCAACGGGTAGACTTGTCACTACCAAACCCAAAGAGAAAGCAAACGGCGATGTCAGCGTGCTAGTGGTAGCCATGGATTGGAAAAGACAAGCCCACAGCTGCAGCTGGCAGGGAGCTGTGTGGGAAGCTGAGCCTAGCCAGCATTATTCAGCTGCTTCCCAGGCGCTGAAGAGCCAGACTCGTGGCTGTGATTGCAGGGGCAGGAGCAGTGGGGTCCTGAAAGGCACAATTGACCCCAGGTTACAGAGCCAGCTGGGCAGACGCCAGGGCTGAACTCACCCACTCACCTGGAGCTGGCTGGGAAGCAGAAGGCAGCACGAAGGGAATGCCAGGTTACCTTGTCGCTGGCAATGGCCTCTCATTTGTCAGCGAGGGACGCAGGCAATTTACACAGGGATGTGGGAGTGCTGCAGGTGTTAGGCAGTCACCCCGAGAGCTCAAGACAACAAAGAGATCCTGAAAAAAAGCAGATGCATTTCAAGCCACAGAGAGGCTCTTAGCAAGTCCAGCAAGCCTCAGGCTGAGCAAGGGGAAGGGGGGCTGGGAACAGACCACTGGGACAATGGTCCAAGAACAAAAGGGCTGCATTAAAGGGCCTATTCTGGCAGTTATGCCAGGTTTAAGCAGTGTTGCTGCTGCCTAATCTGAGGCTAATAATGAGTCAGTCTTACAACCTGGAACTGCCTGGCCAAGTCAGTGGAGAAGAGAGGGTGAGGCACTTAAGTGGCTTAAAAATTATATTTCTGTCTGCATGTTCACGACAAAGACAAACCACTTTCAGGTTTGAAGTCCCTGATGGAAGCAAGATATTATACAGACCTGATGTGGTGCTGTGATGGGGTGAAGAGCCTTAACATCTCTGTCTGGTACAAACCCCAGAGGTAAAGTTCAGTGAGCTGGTGCCAGGGTGAGTGGCAGAGGTTATCCAAAAGTCAGGCTCCATAAAATGCAGTTAGTCAGGACAAGGTGGCCTGGTCTCTGCAGGCTGCCTGCTTTCCTGTTCATCTGACCCAGCAATCCAGAATTTCTTTTACACAGCTTCATTTATAAAAGAATCCAGTCTGCAAAGCACAGCTTAGCCCTAATTCCCACTACCAGACTTCATCAGATCACTCCAGGCTCCGAGACCACTGTCTCCACACAGTAATAGCCATTATCCCCAGGCTTTGTGTGTGTTTGTGTTACCCTTCCATTTCCCCTTCAGATATGACATGCAATTCCTAGAAAATATGTTATAAACTCTTCTGCTCTGGAGTTCTGCCACCTCTGATTGCACTCATTTGAGCCAAGGATGTAGTTTCAAAGTAAATCAATAAACAAGGCTTAAAAGGGTCCTACAGACAGAGGCTGGGGGCAGCACCACAGCCCTAGCCCTCCCCAGTTATGGCTGCTGTGCTTCAACCTAACCAAGTAAATGGGTGAAATCCAAACAGGAGAACACTTCCCAAATCTCCCAGTGCTGCTTCACAGTATGGGAGTGGGGGCCCGGGCCTGCCTTGCGGCTGGAATGGCACCTCCAGTGTCCAAAGTCCCCAGAGTCACCAAATGAGCATGAGAGGGTGTCACAGCACAATCAGGGCTGGTGGGAGGGTCTCCCAGGGACCATCAGCAGGGATACCCCTCACTGCCAGCCTGTGGTACCCATGGGGGTCTCCTGGTTGCTGCAGGTGGTTCTGGAGGTACCCAAGGAAACATCTCAACCTCAGTGAGGGACTGGAAGGCCTGGATTCAGAAAGGGGCCACGCACCTCCCATTCTTACTGAAGACATTTAGGGCTCAGGCTTGCTGTCACATGGAGAGTAACACATCCAAGTACAGCATAGCTAGATTTATTTGGGAATCCCAGGGGAGTACATGCTCACCCCTAGTCCTCCTTTTCACTGCTTGTGGCTCCACAGACTTCCCAGAACAGCAACAGCTGTACAGGCACAGGATCTGATCTTTGGGAGTCTCCCAGGAAGTTCTAACAAGGTTGTACCTCCTCAAGCAGCTCCTCCAAGGTGAATCATAACGGACCCCATGAGCACAGAGTGGACTGCTGGCTAAGTACTTCCCTGGGGAAGAGCTGAGATGTGGGTTATTCATCACCAGGAGCTGTCCTGCTCTCCAGGATCAATCACACTTGGGCAAGGGAACTACCAGAGAAACCTCTGACACAAAGCCTGCTTGGATGCACTCACGGTAGGATTTGCAGAGCAGATTAACTCCACTGGTTGAATTATTTGGATTTTTTTTCTTTCAAAATCTCCAAAGGCTGCATAGACACAATGCTGACAACTCAGCCAGAGAGGAGGGCTGCAGTTGCACACAATGAGAATGAAGGCCTCCTCACCCTGCCACCAACAACTGACGGGTTTTTGCCTGGCTGCATCTTCAGTTGAGATCTCCATTACCTGTGTGCTGATGGCTGTATTGGTGTGTCTGCCTGGGCTGCCTCGGGCTGCCTCAGGACATCTGCTGTTCCCAGCTCTGCTGCTTTTGCTCACCGTAAAACAGAATGAATCACTGGAGTAGAAGTGATCTCTTGTTTTGGTTGTTTTCATGGGCTGGTCTCTGTTCAGTGCTCTGTGCTCTGTTTCCAAATCCATCACTGTGTGTGCAGAATCTGATAAGGCGACTTTACACCACCAGAATATACATCCAATGCAGCAGTTACACACAGCTCTGGAAGAACCTCCCACACAACATCCTGACACAGTGAAGCTCCTACTAGAGACACATGGGATGAGCAGCCCACACATCTCCTGCACAACTGGATTACTCAGTCCCGGTATGCCGCTTGAAGTAACATTTTCTTGGGATTCAGGGAGAGATCCCACAGACTGCTGCTCTTTTTTGTGGGGTCTGTCCTCATTCACAGAGCTATTAGTCATTGCCTGTAAGGCTGGATGCCACCAAGGAGCTCTGAGCTATGCCAGCCTGCAAAGAAGGTTCCTGTGAGGTCAGTGAGTGACACAACTGCCAGAGGCCATATCCATGGCCATATCCATGACATTCCTGTGTGTATGGATCCTCCCCTGCACAGCACCAGCCATCTGAACTGCACACACTGCTGTGGTGCCTCGGTTTCTCTCTGTGCCTCCAGCACAGGCTTCCCTGCCCAGACAAACCCCAAATTCAAAAGGCCAAATTCTTCCATGTGTCCATGCAAAGCAGCCCCTTGTCTCCTCTGCAGAGCAAGGGGAACCCTCCCACCCTGCCCAGCACTGCGGAGCCCTGTTATGTGGCCCCAGTGCCACACTTCCAACCTCAGAGCCCCTTATCCTGCTGGGAACTCTCCTCTGATCTGGGCACCTGCAGCACTGAGGAGCTTTGGGGTGCTCAGCCACGGGGTAATTAATGAACACAAGTGATCACTTCTATAATCTGCAACTTGAAGGCAACTCTTATCAAGGCAGAGCTGGAGCTGTGCCACCCAGGGTACAGCCACATCTGGGGCTCAGGACCTTTGTTCACTCACTCTCCCTGGCTGCTCAGGGAGTCAGGTGGTGCCATTCCTAGAAGGTGAATAAATTATTACTGCAAATTACTCTGATGAAGTGGCTTTTATTAGAAAGCGAGACACAAAGGGAGCTTGCTGATTGGCTCCCAGTGATGTCATACCCAGCACAGCACTCAAACACAGAGATACGAATTTTCTCGTCTATATTTTGCATATAATTTTCATTTTCTCCTGGCAATAAAGACACCAGCGGAGCCTTTCACTCAGGGAGGGTGGTGGGGGGTCTGTACTGCTCAAGTGGCTGATGAAAGAAAAGTGGCCTTTGTTCCTCTGTCTTGCAGGGAACCTCAGGCTAACAGTTTGCACCCACAAAGGCACTGTGGTTTATTGCTCTATTACAAACCCATCACTCCATTTTCTTAGGTGGATAGCAGAGAAATTGGCATTTTTTTTTGCTTCATTGTACCTAAAATCATTCTGATCACAGAGATTTTGCTATTTACAAGATGAAGCTTAAAGTGCAAATAAAGCAACAGCTTTCTGATCCTCATCAGAAGGTGGGAACAGGGCATTGGGAAAAAACAAGCAGCAAAATCTCAACTAATTATTTATTTTCCAAGTTTCACATGGTGGTTGTTCCTCCCTACAAAGCCACTGTGAGTTCTCAGTGAGGTCTGTCAGAGAGGCAGCCTCAGCTCCCAGCACACCGCGTGCTCTCATTCCTCTTCCCTAATGGAATGTCCTATCGAACTTACAGAATTTGCCTAGGAAACGTTGGAGCTTTAATCATTTCTGGATGCAACAGGCTTGCTGGTGCAGCTCAAACAGCAGAACCCTGTGTGGAGAGCAGGCATGGAAGTATCCCTTGCCTCACTGAACTGAAATGAACTCCCAAATTCAAGTGAAGGCTGTGGTTTGCTCGGCAGCTCCCTCACGCAAGGCTGCCGCAGCTCTGGGCCCCTGCTGTCCCTGCTGACCCTGGACACGGGCAGAGGGGAAGGGTTTCCATACCTTCCTGCCTCCATTATGCACCACCGAGGTGTAAATTTTGCTGGGATGGCCAAGTGTAACATTTCCAGCCCTGGAAACAGGCTCCTGCTTGTTCTGTGCAAACACTGGGCTCTCCTCCAACAGAGCCAGCACAAATCCCGAGCTGACCTACAGCGCCTGCCTATTCCCCTTTGATTATGGCTCCAAAGTCATTTGTCCTACAAGGGCAGAAAACAAAACACATCTATCATTTGAAGACGTCCTGGAAACCCCCAGACAGTTGCACTGATGAAACTGGACACTGAGGGCTACTGGAGAGTTCAAATGTAGTTAGATTTGCTGTTCCCAGTCCTGGGGTCATGACTCCCTGCAACATCATCAACTCCACTCTATTCCAGGTGGCTCAAAGTTGGAAATCATTCTCTCTTATAGTCTGAAGATTTGCTGAGCTGCCTGCCCTTTGTGGATAACAGGAGCTGCCCCCAGGCTCCTGGATGTTGGATCTGAGGCTTTTGAAGTCCTGAGGGTGAAGGTGCAAGGAACAGGCATCAGGGAAGGAGAGCGCCTGACTGTGAATCAGAGGAAAAAGGAATGTGAAGGCTGCAATCCTAGGAGAGGATGCTGGCTGAGACACATGGCCAGCATCAGCAAAAAGGGAATGGGCTCTCAGGTTTAAGACCTGGAACAGATTCAAATCACCCCTTTTAGGTCTGACCTCCTTGCATATCTGAGGGAGACAGCAGAGAGGGGAGGAAGCCATGAATCTTGGATCCAGTTCCTATGTGGCTTGGCCCTACATCCCTCTTTGCTTTTACCACTCTGTGTAGAACAGAGGGTTATTAAAAGCACCAGAAGAATCTCAAGTAAAACAATTTTACTGTTTTTAAGAGCTTTGTTACAGCATCTCTGGAGCTCTGGCTTAGACCACCACAGACCATTGTCGGGAAGCTCTAAACAGCCTTTGGATATTGAATTACTGTTCAGAAATGTATCAAATTCCAAAATCGCAACCACTGTCCAAAAAAAGAAGCCTCTGTAGAACAGAACACGCTCACACAGACAGCACAGACAACAAAACCATCGTGCTGCCCTAACTCAGCTTCCCTTCCCCACCCAGAGCAACAGCCTTGCCCCAGCCTCATTCCAGCGGCATTATTCCCCCGGGAAGCAGCCAGGCTCTAGAGGAGAACACGGTCCCACCTACTCATCGCTCACCTCACAACGAGAGCCCTTCTATCGCTTGGCTTTTAATGAAATTGGGGGTTGATATCTCAGTCAGCCCCTCCCTTCCACTTGAGGACAGCATTAGCATGAGTCTGGATTATAAAACCCAGTAAGCTGTTCTGGGGTGATATGAATCAAAGCCCTGAAAGTGGGATTGTGTTTAATTAATTGTGGCTGAGAGATGAAGGTATTGATTGTAGATTGAGATGTTCAGGACTGGCCTGGGGGATAATTATTGCAGGGCACACTGTGTTAGGGTGATATTTTTTTAATTTCTGGCAACATTGGAAGGAAGCAGGGGGGAAATAAGTGAATAATTGCAGCTAATTAGAACTTGTGTGTGCATCCCAAATTAATTTGTTTGAATAACCAACCACCAACAGCAGTCTGATCCAAAAGGAAAAGGAAGCAACTGCTCACAAAGATCTCAATTCCTCCCATAAATCGTGCAGTCCCATGTCTGGGAAAAATGTTTTACAGAATTGAAGCCCTAAATACAGAGGGGGAATTGGGCAAGATTATTGAGTGGAAACACTTTGGGCAAGATTACTGAGTGGAAACACTTGCTTTTGCCTAAAATCTACGATAAATCAGAGGGGCTGGGTGAGGCTGTGGGATGGCAGGGTGTGGACAGATGATGTTCTTGCCATCTCCTCCATCTTATCCCTCTCCATGTGCAATAGCTCCCCCCGCCCCCGCCGGCCTGCCGGCCCCCACTCCCTTCCCGGGCGGGACACGGGAGGTGCGGGATGGCCACGGGGGGATCAGCCACACAACTGCTGTCGCCGCGGGGACCATGAGAGGTGTCTCGGGCGAGGCGAGGGCAGATGGAGGCGAGGCTGCGGCAGCAATGTGTCCCGGTGCCCGGCCCCTCGCTCCGGTCCGCGGGATCCCCGTAATCCCCCCCGGCAGCCCTGCTGCTACAAACACTCTCATCACCATCGCAGCGGGGGCAGCTCAGCGCAGACAGCGAATGATCTAGCGGGGGGTTAATAAAAGGACTGGCGCAGAACAAAAAGCCTGTCAGCCAGCGCAAGATGTGCTCTCCACCCCTTGTGCCCCCCAGGAAATTAAAACCCGGAGCCTGTGGTGTGCAGTGTTCTCTGCGGGACCGGACGGGCCACTGGGATGCGGAAGGGCAGGGTGGGAAGGGGGAAGTAGAGAGTTAAATGTTTGTCCCAGTTGTCGTTTCTGATGCGATCTATCAAGTGCTGTTACTCTAAAGGACCAGACTGCCTGGGCTTTCCAAACCTGAAGAGACCAAGGCACGTTTCTGTGTGCTGCTGCCAGCATCTCCTCCTGGAGAGAGTCCACTACATCCTGTCAGGTTGCTCTGCCTGATACCACCATGTTTCCATGGAAATGGGAAGAGAAAGGATGCCTGTGACACGACATACCTTTTCTGATGTAGATTTGGACCACTTCTAACATCCCTTTCTAGTGACAACCTTCAGGACTGGATACATTGTGGGCACAACCAAAACTGAACAAGAAGGGGGAAAAGATATCTGATGATATGAATCAAACCCCACCATCCTTTCTGGTGAGCAGCAGCTGAACTCGAAAGTCCATTAACCCATTAAAACACCCTTCTAGGCAGAGAGACCCCTGCACTAAATACAATACAATTCACGAGCGGATAGTGAGGATCTGTCCCTCCCTCTCCGGACTGGGTTGGGTGAAGTTTCCAGTAGCATTTCCCTGCCGAGGGCCGCGATCGCAGCGCTCGGAGGTTCCCCGGCGTTTCCCCGAGCCCAGCCCGGGCTGCGCAGCGCGGGCCCGCAGCGCCCTCTCCCGCGGCACCGGGGCACCCCCGGCGCCGGCACCCGCAGCTCTCCGGGCTGCCCTGCCCTGCCCTGCCCGGCGGGCCCGGCCCCCGACAGGCACACGGGCGGTCAGGTATGGCCCACCAAGGGCTAACCCCGGCAGCACCCAAACCAGCAGCGACTTCTCTGCGCCTTAAGGGATTCTGCTGAGCAGAGAGAGGCACAAGTCTCTGCCTACCTACAGCTTTCCAGCAACGCTGGGCACTTCCGATAAAGGTGAGGAGGACCATAGAGGCTTTGCTGAGAGCCTGACTTTGGCATCTGCCAGAGGAGTGTGGAATAAAGCCGTTATCCCTCTCTTGGACACGGTCTCTGCTCATCATGTGAGGTCTGGCTGCACCTTTTGTCGTGGAACAGCCAAAAACTCCCCGGTCTGTTCTCGTACCACCATCGCAGAGGTTTTGTACAGCCTCTCTCAGCAGCTGCTCCTGTCCCACACTGCCCTGGGCACTGCTTCGGGCATCTCCATGCTCACACTGCAGACCTCGCCCCAGACCCGTCAGCACAGCACATTAGGAGAAACACGAGATATTTGCAAAGCCAAAGGCAAAGCAACGACAAATTTTATCTCTGTAGGGAGTTTGCTTGGGACTGTTATTATTTTAAAGGGCAAGTTACTGCTCCTAGAACTGGGAGCCAAGGATTTGAATAAAGGAGCTTCATGAATACAAACACATTGCATAGACAGACTAAATAAAGCTGATCCACAGTTGCCATTTTACTTTCCAAGTAGGTGAAAATGAGATGTCCCATCCCCAGGAGATCCAGAAAGGGCTTCAGCCCCCTCATTAGAGACAGAGAAGAGAAGATGCCAGGCCCGGCTAAGTGCTTCCACCCTGTCAGGGGGGAAATGTGCTGGAGAAGTCAGCCTTCCCCCAGGGAACACCACTCCCAGGAAGCAAAGGCTTCCTGGCTGCCATGAAAACACTTGAAAACTGGAAACACTCCTGCCCTTCCTCAGTACAAAGGACTGCAGGAGGCACCAGTGTCAGAGCCAGACCCAGCTACACCCACAGGACATTCAGCACCACACTGCAGTTCCTGGAATAAAGTCAGCAGAATAAATGACAAATGAAATAAAACGGGACTTCGATTGACCAGAACATTTCATTCGGCCCAAAAGCAAATGACGAGCCCAGGGCTCCCTCTGAGCAAGAAGCAGCAGCACTGTGCCGTGTCCCAGCCCTGCTCTCCCCAGTGTGGGCACTTGCAGCATCTGGCCAGATGTGCCTCAGGCCCTACCCTGGCTCATGCACCAGCACCTGCTGCTGGGAAATGGGATTTTGCAATATTCCTTCCTGCCACATCCATCTCAGACAGCAGAAATAAATGTCATGTCTCTCACATCACATGTCCTCACAGATCTGCCCAGCCAAGACATCCCTTGCAACACCAGGCTTCATTTGCCCTGACCTCAGTGGGTTTGGCACCAAAGGGATTTTCTCCAGGCTTGGGAAGGTTCTTCCTTCTTTTGGTGCCATTGTGAAAACTCCTGTGTGTGCTGTGTGGGGGGTTAGATGGGACGAGTGCAAGCAGCCCTGTGGTGACAGGAGGGTGGCTCACATGGGGTTGCAATGGGGCTGGGACTCTGCTCCATGCTTCATGGCAGGCAGCAGGTCTGTGTTCCTCCTGCTGCTGACTTGGAGCACAGGGATCCCTGCACGTGTATCCCTGTGCTCCAAGTCTCACGTGTCCTACACCTGCAGTGAGTGCATGTATTTTTGGTCTCAGTGAATCATATGAGCAAGAATTCACCTGCTCAGTGGATTCTGCTGGGTGTCCACAAAGAGCAGTGTAACACTGGCAGGACCTCCTGGTGGTAGTTCCACGTGCTCTTTTGTGTGCTGGTGATAGAGGATTTGGTTTCTCTTAGCACTTCCCTGCTTTGTCTTGGGTCTTCCACCACTGCTGGCTGTGGTAACATTGAGAGCACCAGCTTCAGGGAGTACAGACACCAACATGAGGAAATGCCCCTTTTGGTGCTCTAGGAAGCAAGGCAAGGAACAGATCAAATCCAAAGCAGACATGGGCAAGGTCCCCATGCCTCTGACTCCATCACTGACCATATACGCCCACTCTGACATCAAACCTTGTGCCAGGGTGCCATGTCCAGCTCTGGCAGCCCTGAAGATTCCCCTCTGTTCACTCTATCTCCACTCTGTGATCACCCCAGCAGCTGGCCTGGCACCATGGCATTAACCTCAGGAGGGTGACAGTGCCACTGTCCTGACAAAACTCTCCTGTGAAGCCCCGTCAGCACTCACACCTCCGCACTCCCTCTGCCCTGGGCGGGCTCCAACCCCACCTCTCCCAGCGCACTGCCCACAGCTCCCTCCCGAGCTCACACCGCCTGGTACTCCAGCAAAGAAGTGAATCCCAGTAATGTGAGGACGCTTGCAGAGCCCCAGCTTTGCAGGGACTGAAGTTTGTAGTTTATGCCTCCAGGGTGACACTGCAGATGAAAATCAAAATGCCAGAACTGAGAAAAGGAATCTTTAAAAAGCATTTTCTGCTTTTAGGCAGCTGAGAGATGAACAGATCTGGATTCACTGGGCTTAGGTCAGTTTTGTCTGAGATAGACAAATCCTTCTCCTTGCTTTGTCCTTCCAACTTTCCCAGAAACATCTCATCTGACTCTCCCACTGTAAAACTCCCAGGCCAGTCTTTCCAGGGGCTGCAGTAACTTATTTGTTTAAATCTCTGCAGGCACTAAGCCTTCTCAGGAGCCCTCAATCTTGACAGAGCAGCAAATATTCACAACTGTAAATGTGTCTTGCACAATTTGTTCTTAGATTCCTGCTAACTGCACACAAAGTTAGCAGTCTTTTTCTGCATTTTCTTTTACATAGAATAAAGATTTCGTTTTGCCATTACCTTGTGGTATTTATGATGTGTGAGCTTGCTCAGGGTCCCAGCTCTGTGGCGTTGTGTCCTTTCCTCATCACACAGACACACGCCGCAGCGTGTCACTTCAGCAGAATGTGCTGAAGGCATCTGGGGGGCGCTCACAGTGGCGTTTTCCAACTGCTCCTTGGGGATTTGATCTCTTCCTTCTTAGAAGACCTTCTGTCCTTGAAATACAGCTTGAACTTTTCACATGAGACCACAATTGCTAAACATTCCTGCGCTATTTAGACATCTTTGCTCTGCTGATAGCAGGAACATGCACAGGAAAGCACTGCTCTGGTGCTGCTCCATTTACTGGCAGCAGGCAACATGGTCACCTCTGTCACTGAGGGGTAGGACCTGCTGTGGGTGTGTCACGGGGATGTAAATGTCTCCTTAATAGTTGTCTCTTTGGTAGGGCTGACTCAAGGTTTGCAAATATTTGGAAGGAATCAGGTATTTTTACATCCCAACAGCCTCTGAACTGGCAGCACACACCTTTCCTGGTTGGGACGCCAAGTCCCAACCTCAGGAATCCAGCAGGTATCTGCTGTGTGCTGTTACAAACTAGGATTTCATTTGAGGCTTCATTCTCCCCCAGCTCTTGTAAGCAGACTGATGGCTTTGTGATTACAATTTTCCTCAGCTTCTGTCTTAAAGATGTCTCTGTGCCTGTCTGAGAATGTCACTGGGCACTGCACTGACTCCCACTCCTCCCTGCTTGCTGCGCTGCTGAGACACTGAATAACCCATGTGGAAAACCGTTCCCTTGGGGTGAAGGACGGTGTTCCTCCCCCTCTTTCACAAGGTCAAGAACAGAATCCCTGAAACCTGCTAGCCTAGGAAACGAACTAAAATCCCTGCTCAGAGGGATTCAAGTTCAGCTCCTGCTCATGGCATCTGCTGAATGGGCCATGCAGCACCAACCAGCCCTGCCTGGAGCAGGGCAGAACCTTGTCCTACCTCCTTGACCTGTTACCCATGAGCAGCACAGGGCTCACAACTGTTACTCTCTGTCCTGCCAAGCAAAAATTGTTATTTCAGTCAGAACGTTGGAGGCTGATGGAAATCTGACAGTCCATGGCTAAGCTGCCAGCTGGGAAGTGGGTGGAAATGAATCTATTGTCAAATAGTTAAACTGTCTTTTCTCCAGATTAATTAATTCACAAAGAACATACCCCTTCCTGGGTTTCACAGCTGAAAACAAAGCCAGTCTCACCTCCCCTGCACTATCTGTCAGTCGTACCACAAAGAGCGGAAGCACTCACTCCGTTGCTCCTCATGTGATCAAATCCTGGGGAAAAAAGAAAATCCCTGCACTGGCTTCCAATTCACTGAGGTTCTGAGCTGCCCCACATCAATTTTTCCACAGTTACACCCAAACAGCTGGTTCTGCCTTGAGCTGATCCACAGGGCCATGACCCCAGGCAGAAGACCCAGCACAGACTCAAAGCACCCAAGGCACTGCCCAGTTCTATTTTCAGCCCCAATTTCCCTCAGTTTGTATTAAATGCCAGGTGTCTGTTTGATATCTCCACCGCAGTGGCAACCCTCAGATCACATTTGGTTTCCCATGGACCAGATCCAAGGAGTGATGGATGGCTGGATGGGTGCCCAGCTGAAAGCTCAAGAGCCCAGCAGTGAGAAGCATCAAGCATCTCAGCACCTGTGTCTCGACAGAGACAGGAGCGGGTTGCAAATGCAGCTGTCCACGGACTCCTGCTCCTCATCTGGTAGCACAGTTCCTTGGATAATCTCAAAGCCTGCTCATCAGGTGCTCAGGGTTTAGCTGTGCCCTTTCCCAGCCCCGTGTCCTGTGTAGCTGCCCAGACCTGTCTTTCTCACCTTCAACTGCCAGCTAAGTGCTAAATCCACAGCAGACTCCAAAGATTATCAGCTCTTTTCCTGTAAGGGAGCTTTGTTTGGGAAAGGCTTCCTCACACACCTCCATATTTGGCACCTCAGCACTCCACTTGAAGTGAAAACCAAGCTCAGTAACACCTCTCCCCTCAGAGCAGGATACAGGACCGTCAGAGCATGTGCAGATTCCCACGGGCCACTATCCCACATCTGGAACAGTGAGATACCTGGGAAAGGGAGAGCCATCCGTCCCTGCTCACCCTCTAGATATGAAGGAATTCACAGCCCTCTACAGCAATACTTTGGAGCTGAAGGGTTCCTTTTTACTCAACTCTTCCTTGTACAGAAGCTGGTCCAGATCAACAGATTGTTCTTTCCTGGTTATTTTTTATACTGTATAGTTTTTGAGGTTAACGAGCAACCAAAACTGTCCTTGTAAGCCTGAGTTTGGCTAAGGAGAATGTTCTGTCAGCAGCTGATTCCTCAGGAGGAACTCACTGAAAGTCTGTTGTTACCTTTGGAGAGGAATGACCTCTTCCAGACAGCAGATGGAGCAGTCACTCGCTGCTGAGGCCTTCTGCAGTGGGATGTTTCAGCTAGAGGAAAAAGGGAAGGAATTAAATGACAGTCTGTCTTGGCCTCTTCTGAGAAGGGAAATGTCACAGCAGTCCTTTCTGAAGTCCAGAGAGCAGCAGAAATCGAGAAGCATTGATTTGTTTCCTTCTGTATTTTTGTGAAGATGATTGAAGAGGATCTTTCTCAGTATGTCCACCATGAAGAGGCTTTCAGTGCCTTCTCTCTTCTCGTTAGCCCCTTGTCTTCCAGAGCACAAGGCCGTGGTCCATCAGTGCCCAAAAGCCATTTCTACAGATGTGCTGTGCTCACCCCCTCAGCCCAAGCAGCCTGAGAACGCTGCAGGGAAGCAGCACCAGTAGCTGTGCAGCACTAACAAAGCACAGTCTGAGCTCACAGAATGGAGACAGAGTAAATCACATGCACACTTGCAAAAGGCAGTCTCGGGAGCCTGAGCTGGTTGATCACACAGCAGTTTCCCTGGGAATCTACCTGGGTTTCGCTTTGATCTCTTTTGGTTAGTACTTATCATGCGTGATGCCCAGCCTAGAGGCAAGACATCCTCACAAGACTTAGAAGTGCCACAGAACTTCAAAGGAAAAAGGAATTTCATGTTCACAAAGCCTCAGCAATATCTGTACATTCACGTAAGAAAAAACAGACCTTAAATACTTATAAAAGGACCTATTGTGTTCTGGATTTCTGTGTTTTTCCAGTGTCTTACAGCCTCATTTCAAGATCATAAGATACTTTCTTTGAAATCTTATTCAAGCCCTTCCCCACATAACCAGTTTTAGCGCCCCTTTGCTTCTGCACCCCCTATTTTATAGAACATATTCTGGGTGTTCTGACTGTGCATTACTTCTCTCAGCCACGTTTCTATGTCTCTGATTGTTGTCTTTTTATGGAAGAGGTTAGAGACTTCTTTTACCAACTTAGACAAATCTGGTTCTATGTGCAGCCACAATCACTACCTCTGGTCTCATTTAACACCAAGCACTCCATGTCCTATGCTTCCTGCATTTACACAGAAGGAAAATACCAGGGACACCTTTTTCACAGCAAATTCTGTGGCCCAAACCTCCATGGACAGATCGAGAGCCGACAGCTTTGCCAGGCACTGCTATTTATGAGCTGTGTCTGTTAATGCACAACCCGGGGGGGTGTGTGAGCAGTTTACAGTATGAGCTATGAAATACACAAATAGGTTTGGCAGTCTCAGCGGTGACATTCTCAAACAACTGCCTCTCAGAAGACCAATACACACATTCACTGCAAAGCCTGATGCAGGGCTTCAGCTGGCACGTTACAATACGCCCAGCTTACAATATTGCACAAGGCACATCCTATGGGGACCAGCCGCCCCCGAGAGAGCAGGGCTGTGCACCTGACAGCGCATTCTGCAGTTCCCGGAGCTGCAGCACAGCCTGGAAGGTGCTGAGGAACAGACAGGGATCAGGAGGTGCAGCAGGGGTGGCCCTGGTGCTGCTCTTTGGGCAGTGATGTGATCCCCGAGGATGGGCAGCTGATGTCACCTCACGCTGTCCCCACCCTGAGCGATTCTCCCACACTGTTGTGGGTACTGGAGTGGCAAACTGGCAGCTGAGCCAGTGGGAGAGAACCACTGCCCATGGACACACCTCCCCGTGCCCACGACCCAGCCTGGCTATTCCAGACATGCATGGGGCACACACTAAGGGAGAACAGGAACAGGTTATGTTCACACTGAGAGCTCCAGTGCATTTTTGCTGGTAAAACTGTGGGGCTGACAGTCATAAAGCCTTTTCCGTCTCCCTTGCTCGAGGAAATCTGACCTGAGGCTGTCCTGTCCCTTGCAAAATGCCCTCAGAAGCCCCCCCATACAGCTCTGCAAGCTGACGGACCCTAGAGCACAGCAAACACTTGGCTTCTCTATTCTCACCTCTCTGGGCCTGCCTAAATCCCTCTTCCATAGTCCTCTGTCACAGCAAGGGCTTCAACTTCACCCTTAAAGGCTGCAAATCAAAGGCTTCTCAAGGATCCAGCTTTTGGGAGTTTTCTGCAACAGTAACAGTGATGCCTTGAGTGGCTACCTAAAAACTTTATGTCTAACCAGCATGAGAGTAGTTAACAGGCCACACGAAACTTCGGAGTTACACACTAGGCAGTACAGGATTTGAAAAATATAAAAGTTAAAACCTAAGGTACCAACAGAAATAAAGGTTGCCCTTTGGGCATGTTAATTTTGCTGGTGGGGTTGTACTACACCAGTTTGTTAGTTTGAGGCAATGCCCTTTGTATCACAGGAATTAGGTCAGGTTCAGTAGGCACCAAACATTTCAAGGCACATTCACTCCCAACAACGCTGGCACTGCCGTTAGTGCTGAAATGATGTGAATATAAATTATAACAACTATAATATGGAATCCAAAGTTCTCACAATGAGATACAATCCACAGAACACTCACCAATGGGTATGCAAATTGGATGGGTGGAGGAGACTGCAGAATAATTTGAGTTTGGATTTCAGAGTTCCTTCCCAGAGATAAGATTGTGCATCTGTCATCCATCTTCTACCTTGCCAAACTGAGAATACATGAAAATACTTTGAGCATTGCTCTGTTCACATATACCCATCCTTTCTTCTGAACAGCACACAACACACCTCTAACACATCTAATCACCCTCATGTTTACAGGGCCACACCCTACAGATAAACAGAGGTTTAGCTGCAGCTCTCAGCACCTGACAGTGCTGCAACTGGAGTCTCACAGGAGCCAGACTGGAAATGTGGTTCAAAACACCTTCCAACCTAAGTTTCTCACTTCCTGAGGATAATTTCCTAACCTGTCTTCTTCCCATAGATTTTAGTTGTTCCATCTCTATTGATCTGAACCATTTGCTCCAGAAACAAGCAGCTCAGCAGTCACTGCCACCACCTCTGATTGCTCAGGGTGTTCACCAGCACAGGTGGTGGCTCACGCCTGCTCCAGTTCCTGTGGACTGTCTGGAAGCCAGGCTGGTCACCACAGGGTGTAAGCAACCAGCACTGCAAAATCCAGCAATCTGGCTCCATTTGAAAGAAATGCATAAATCTGGACATGGATGATGCCAGCTCCAGCCCTGAGGTCTCAGGCAAGATGGAAACAGTTCTACCTCCCACTGCTGAGCTCTCAAAAACTGGGAGGTGGCAAGGCCTCCAAGGAAGGCAGATTCATAACCTGGAAGGGAGAGAGGGAGAGAGATTCTCTGTGCAGAAACACTTCTGCAACAGCAAATCTCTCCAACGTGGTTCATATTCTGCAGAACATCCACACGACTGGCATCTGGCAGCTTCAGACTCTTCCCAACTCTCATTCTGGGAACAGAGTTGCCAGAGAAGCTGATACTAATTATTTAAAATTGGGACTTGCATATTTCCCGTGTGATTCTACTTCTGAAGCGCTGCACTACTGAGGAGAGGTTTGCAACTGCCAAGACATGAAAGAGTGTTTGTTATTAACACATCACTATATAATCAGGGGCTTAGCAGGGGGCTGGGCATGCACATGATTCTTCCTCTGTTGCTGACAGCGTAGATGGAAGTCCCCAGGTATCCCATTAGGTGACAAGTGAGAATGAGTTCTGCGGCCAAAACTAAGCAATTTGGCACAATTTAGTAGAGAGATGGCATTTTCTGCTCCAAAAGGGCCCAGAATTGGAACAGCATGAGATGTTTCAGATTGAGATTGAGCTGTGCTGGCCAGGCTGAGTGGGTGTCTCCCAGAGCAGAGCAGCAGTGGGTGCTGAAGTCCAGGACTGAGTTCTGCTGGCAGAGCTCAGATGGGGAATGTTGCCCAGTTTCTGAGAACACAGAGTCTGTATTTTAATTAGAGCTCCTCTGCTCATCTGCATGGCTCAGCAGAAACATTCTGAATTTTCCAGACCTTTATTAGGATCCATCCAAAAAGCCTACCTTCAGTTTTTTTCTTCTCCTGCCCTAGTGAAGCCACGCCAGCAGCAACCACCCACCCCACGTGTTCTGCCACTGGCTCCCGTGGAATGTCACGGGTAGGCACCGATTCCATGCCCAGGGAGTGATGGGTGGTTCTGGAAAGAGTGCCCAGCTCGGATTACAAGAGGCCTGTGAGCAAAGGCAGTCTGACAGCAAGGTATGATGGCACACAGATGGGGGAGCTGGACACAGAACCCGAGTAACTGACTGCAGGGTGCCTGGGGAAGGCAGACATAAGGGACAGTATGTTGGGAGTGCTGGACAGGACAGGAGCTGAGAGGGCTGCAAGGACCTGCCATCCAAATCGTGCCCGGGGCCCTGCCCTGTGTTCATGAGCTCCAGCTAGAGGTTCCATGCCAGGCACTGCAGACACACACAGCTGATCCTCACAACAATAAAGGAATTCATGCTTTGGCAAGGCTCCTCCCCTCCCTGCACTGTGCACTGGTCTAGAGTCTAACTGGCCAAAGTAGGTCAAAGGGAATGGGCCCATTTGAATATGGAAATTCAACTTAATAAGGAGTAAAGACAATTGCTTCAAGCTAGTGAGTTCAAAGTAAGAAAAACAGGTTTCCAGAGCTCCTCTGGGAACGAGAAGCTTTGGCTTTCACCCCTCCCTGCTGTTTTCTCCTCTCGCCTACCCTCGTTCCCTTCCCTCTTGCCTCCTGCCTGATGAGGGTCTGGCAAACCCTCATTTCTCCAAACCAAGCCCACGGTCTGAAAAGCAAATTCAGTGTGGTCAAAAGCTCACACACACAGGTCTGTCAGCTCTGAGTGGCCTGAGAACAGGTGCCACAGGTGCAACTCTCCATAGCTAATCTTCAAACAAGGTAAAAACACATCCTTTGTTTGCTTCCTGCAGAAAAAGGAGTTTTTTCCACCTTTTCTATTTTTTTTCCTAAAGGAAACAAGTTCCATTTCCAATATCTGAACACTGATTAAAACCACTGTCCCTCTACCCCCCCCCCCCCCAAGTCACAAGCAACTTATACCAAAAAACTGTCAAGAAAAAGATTTCTCCTATAAGGACTTCATAACACCAGGGAAAAGAAACAAAGGAGAACTGTTGACATTAAAATTTAACTCTTTCCATTCTAAAAAAATCTCTTAACTTTCTCTTCCCATACTTTTAATAAAAGTATCCCGGTGAAAACTCATGGAGATCAGTTTCAGCTCTTTAAAAGGACATACAGCAGCGACCCAGAAGCAATCAGCTTGCTATTTCCATAATTAAACAGGTATTTAATTAATATTTTTTATTCAGTCTGAGTTAGCTCCTGTGAATCCAACAGCTCCGTGTCCCTCTCTGTTACCTCTAACTGGAATTCATGGGGTGGTTCAAGGGCAGGCAATAAGGAACTGGACTTCAGTTCTCAGCTGACAGTTTCACCTCTAATTTTGCTGTTTGAGGCAAATCTAGATCCCCATTGGCTTAAAAAATAAATGTTGACCAAGAAATGGGTATTTAGCTCTTTAACTGAACGGGTTCTCTGAGGAAACTTGTCTTTTTATAAACCTCTTATTTTTGTTGGCAGATTGTAAAATGAATCTTACCATGATCTTTGCAGCCTTGTTCAAGTGCACTGACAGAAGTGTCCATGGAGGCTGAACACCAACAGCTTTACAAAGACCAAACCAAGCTGGCTCCTCCTCAGCAGCTTCGACTGCGTTGATGTGGAAACTGCACCTATTGTAAAAAAACCCCCAACTTTAGGGCAACAACTGCATCAGCATCAGGTGACAAACTAATCCCCCAAAGTGGAATTGTGCCTTAATTCCCCAAAGTATTGCTGTGTCAGATTGCTGCTCACAGCCACACCCTGACATGCGACTAATAACAGGGTCCCTGAGCGGTGACAAGGCTCTGGGTTGAGGCTGCCCCGTGGGCACATCTAATTATGATGTTCTGTGACAAGGCTATAAATACCCCATGTCTCACAAGTGAAGCCCTCATTGCAGCAGGGTTTTTGGGCAGGTATTTACTCTGTTCTCTCTGCTTGCCTGGGCTGGAGGGCTGTTTGTAACCATGAGAGCCTCGCAGGCCTCTCCCCCAGGGAGTGTGAAACCAGCGAGATTTCATAATCACAGACAGATCAAACATCAGCCAGAAATGCACTGAAGGGGAAACGATTAAATTTGTTCAAATGAAAAAGCTACTGACAAAACCCAAAGACCACCTGAGCAAAGGAAAAGGGGGGTTACACGTTAACAGAGCAACTCTGGTGGGCTGAACAGGGTCTGAGAGGAGATGATCGCTCTGTGAAGGGGCGTTACAGCAGAAAGGTATTTGAGCATAAAGAACTGGTAAAGAACAGCAGAAGGATCTGCTGAAGAACAGGGAAGGCAGAAAGGCCTCTAGTTTGTTTTCAGGATTCTGTTCTTAAAGATCTTCACATTTTCATAATGCTTTAGGCTCACAAACCCAGTGAGTGCCCCTGAGCACCATCAGCTGTCAGGTAAGGAGGGGTTTTTCTCACTTTCTCCTTCACCAGCAATTCCAACCTCCATCATCCACCTGTCCTGCCCACCTTTGCACCCTCAAAGCTCTGATGAATAACTTCAGAGGGAGAGAATACATAAATAAAAGAGGAAGTCCTTTATGACAATGCCTAGTAAGAAAGGGAACCTGATGGGCCAGTGAGCCCTGAGGGCCAGTCATGAATTCATGACAATGGCTGTTGACTAAATACCATCCTAAAAAGAAACAAAAATCAACAACAACAAAAAAAGAAAAAAAGCCTTCCACTATTCTATCTCCTTTACTGCTTACTTTGTCAGAGTCTGAGGAGATGACAATCACTCAAAACACAGAACTGAATAAGAAAATTATCGGCTGCCTCAGCCAACGCGCTGTGGCACGCAGTTGTCAAACTCTTGCAAATTTTGTCAGAAGTCTCTGAGCGAACATTGCTGTGATTTCTAAAGAAGCCCAGAAAAACTCCCTTTCATTAAGAAGGGAAACCTGCCTTGCTCACTGCAGTGTCTCCGTGACAGATGCAGCAGGCAGCGCGGGGCCTTCTCAGCCCTGCTGCCGGCACACGCGGCCTCGGGGCTGTGGCAGGGCTGATGAGGACACCTTACCCCGGGAATGGCACGGAAGAGGGCGAGACCAGGAACTTTTCCACAAAAAAAAAAAACCCAAAAAAACAAAAAAACAAAAAAAACCGTAGTAGGGTTGGTTATTAGCTTTGGACAGTGACTGGATTGCTGGCTGTGAGGCTTTAGAGAATCTTTGATGTGAGGCAGGGCAGAGGAGCTGTGGGACCACAGGCACTGCGCTGTTGGGGAAGAGCAGAAATACAATACAGGCCCACACGGGTACTGGGAAAAAGAAGTAACAGCACCGTGAGGACGAACCCCGGGGAGGGGATGGCACAGCAGTACCACATACATAGAGGGTACAGGGAAGATGCCCAGTCAGACATCAGCTCAGCGCTACTGAAGGCCCCGGCAGCAGGGCAGTGCTCGCTGCGGGCTCCTCCTCGGCCCGGCCCGTTCCCGGAGGCCTCGGCCCGGCGGTGCCGTGAAGGAACCGCTGCCCCTCCATCTCCCCTCACGACGCGCCGCCCCGCGCCACCTACGGTATTCTCGTACCGAGTTACGCAAGTGGCGCAGCCGCACCGCCGGGCCGTACGCAGATTGCGCAGAAGGAGCGCCATTCTCGTACTGAGTTACGCAGATGGCGCAACCGCACGGCCGGGACGCACGAAAGTTGCGCAGGAGGCGCGCCGCGCCGCGATTCCCGAAGTGGTTTACGCCGTCCGGCGGCCGGCGGGGGCGGGGCGCTACGGAGGCGGCGTAAGGAGGCCCCCGCCGGCGGCGCTCCGCCTCAGCCTTGGCGGCGGGGGAGGAGGAGGAGGAGGAGCGGAGCGCGCCCGGCGCGATGTGGCAGCGGTCGGTGTGCGTGGGCCTGCTGGCCCTGGCCCTGGGCTACCTGTGCGTGTTGGGCCCCGAGCTGCCCCCCGCGGCCCTGCGGCAGCTCTCGGCCTCGCTGCTGGGGACGCTGCGCCGCGCCCGCTCGCTGGAGGCGCGCACGGTGGCGGCCTGGCAGGCGGCCATTGTCCGCCCTGCGCGCGGCTGGGCGCGCGTCGCCGTCGGGTAGGTGCGGGAGCGCGCGGGGAGCGCCCCTGGCGGCGGGGCGGGAGCGCGCCTGGGCCGGGATGGGCGTCCCGGTGTCCACGTGTGTGGGAATGGAACGTGCGGGAACGGATGCGCCGCGGCCCGGCGTGCGGAGCGATGTACCTGGCGTGTGTCTGCCCCGCCCAAGTGAGGCGCCACCCGCAGAGCTGCCTCCGGCCATGGGGTCCTGACACCAGAAGGACCTGGAGCTGCTGGAGCGAGTCCAGAGGAGGCCACGGAGATGCTCCGGGGGCTGGAGCCAGGCTGGGTGAGCTGCGGGTGCTCACCTGGGGAAGAAAAGGCTCCAAGGAGACCTCAGAGCCCCTGCCACGGCCTAAAGGGGCTCCAGGAGAGCTGGAGAGGAACTTGGTACAGGGCATGGAGGGACAGGACACAGGGAATGGCTTCCCACTGCCAGAGGGCAGGGGGGGATGGGACATTGGGAAGAAACCCTTCCCTGTGAGGGTGGGCAGGCCCTGGCACAGGGTGCCCAGAGCAGCTGTGGCTGCCCCTGGATCCCTGACAGTGTCTAAAGCCAGGCTGGATGGGGCTTGGAGCAGCCTGGGACAGTGGAAGATGTCCCTGCCTGTGGGAGGGGATGGAGCCAGATGATCTTGGAGGTCCCTTCCCACCCAGAGCATTCTGTGATTCCATGAAAAGCGCTGGACGTGAGTGCAGCACCTCCCGCAGCGCTGCTTGGTCCGAGTTGGACATTGGCCGAGGGCATCAATGATCCAGAACGCTCCTGCGGTGGGGATTTAAGCCAGGCTCAGGCCCTGTTGGCAGCCCTTCTCCAGAGACATTCCCAGCTTACTTGTCTGGATAACAAATTTATGTACAGAGTCTGAGGGTTGGGGTTGGGGCCATTTGGAGCTGCTGGTCCATCCAGCACAGGCTGGCAGTAAGTAGGTACCAGAGACAAGTTTATAAAGTGGAGAAGGGAGCGAAGCCTTCACCTTTGGGGAGAGTGAACCGAGTCCAGGCAGAGCTGGAGAGAGGTGTGGAGGGAAGGGAGGGGGAAGGTGATGGATGTTGAGCACAGGGAAATTCAATACCCTCTCTCTTTTTAAAGTGGGAAGAGAACAAGGGGAAAGTTCAGTAATGTCACATTGATCTTAAATGCTGGATTTAAGTCTGACCATTAATCCAGACGTTATATTTAGTGCTTGACTCACTTTCTTTTAAATATATGGACATGGCAGGACTACTTGACTTTGAGTGGAGGATTCAGCCTTTGTGTGTTGGAAAGAGTTATCCACTTCTGTGGCTGTGTAGCTCTGTGTTAGCAGAGGAATGTGACTTAGTTTCATCCTCTTGGGTCTGTAATGATTCATTAAAACATAAAATTGGGGCTAAAATGCTGCTTGAGCTTGTGGTTTCTTTTCTCTGCCATGTGAAGGAATTTCTCTGTCCTCGGTGTAGGTGGTGAGGCACACCCAGAGGATTTCTGGTCTGGTTACCTCGTGGAGTGGAAAGCCTCAGTGTTTTTCATGTCCTTCCTTCCGCTGGATGCAGCTTTGCCGTGTTGCAGCCCAAATCTGAGTTCTGAGAGGTCACTGCCAAGGGAGTGCTGAGTGCTGAGCACTCCATGCTGACAGGGAGCAGGATCTGGCCCTTGGAGAGTCGTGGGGGGAGATGGGGAGAAAGTCGGGGATTCAGGGATCCTGCACGAGTTTCCTAGATGTTTGGATTCCTGTCAGGGAAATGTGGGGCAGAGGAGTAGAAATGGCACTTGACAGCAGCTCCAGAAGATGCTTAAATAATTGCTGGTGTCATCTCAGGAAGTTTTTGTTGTATGTTGATATCTCTCTGAAACCACAGAGTGAGACAAGGGCAAGTGTTTATAAATTGTCTTCCTGGGGTTCTGGTTCCAGCTAGAAACTTTCCTCTAGTCTGAATTAGACTGTGATTAAATCAGTGAGAAATGGGGACTGGAAGTTAGACTTTCCATAAAGCCTGGATCTGCTGAAATGGTTCTTATCCCTCCCTTACAAACACAGGATTTTTCTCCTGTTCCCACTGCATGCTATTTCTGTAAGTTCAGGATGGTCCTTCAGAAGCTGCCCTTTTCAAATATTGCAAGTGACAAATTGCTCTCTTGACTTCTTGTAAACAGAACCAGCCTGTGTGGGGAGTTTGTGTGTGGCTTTCAGTATTATTAGGAATAGTTGAAACTCCAGAGGCTGATCTAGTTGACTTAAACACTTTCCGTTTGTTTTTAACAGTTTTGAATCACATGCACACGTTAAACCCAAAATACATGCATTTTTAGAAGCTTCTAGGAATTTAAAATGCCACTGTTACTGTGCCTGTTCTTTTCGAGCGAGCCCAAGGCAGGAAATGAAGTAGAACCTGCATTGTAACATACTCAGCCACCTTTGGACCACGCAGCTTTCCTTGTTTTCATTCAGCAGAAGGTCAGAAATCCCTCTCTGAGCACAGTAAAAGCTAGTCAAATGGGGAAAGCTTTAGGAGAGAATTTCAGGGAATTCCTGTGCCCTTTTTCCCTTTGGTTGGTTGTTCTCCCCCTGCACAGTCAGGGACGTGACCCCACTGCACTCCCAGATGCCCTGAGGTCTCCGTGCTTTTCCAGGACGCCTTTTCCTTCTCTCCCGCAGCGTCAACGCCTGCGTGGACGTGGTTCTGTCTGGGGTGAAGCTGCTGGAGGCGCTGGGCCTGGAGCCTGGTGAAGGGAAGAACCACGCGGTCCTGAGCTCCGGGCAGGACCTGAGGGAGGCTTTTGCCCACTTCATGGAGAGAGGGGCGGCTGCCGAGCGCTTCTTCAGCGACGCCGAGGCGTTCCAGGCCATCGCACGGACAGCCTCGGAGCACCCCGCGGCACAGGTGGGTCTGCGTCCGGAGCACAGCCCTGGCTGTCCTCTTCCTCACTTCCTTAGCACTGCTGGCTGTCATTCTCCCTCTAGAGACAAAACCATTTAGGAAGAAACTTGTGATGTAGCTCAAGTTGTGTTGGTGGTTTTCTGTGGGATTCTGCCCCTGCTGCAAATGGGAGAGGTTTAAATGGTCTCTCCCCTGCTGACATTCCCAAAGTGAAATGCCAAAGATGCCTCTATGGGACTCAGATGGGGCTGAGGCAGTGGAAGAGCCTCAGACACCTTGGGATGAGGCTGGGAGTGAGGAATCACCTGATTTTTAGCTTTATGGCTTGTTTTCTGTGAGAGAAGCCAGGGGTGGTTTGGGTTGGAAGGGTCCTTAGTGCCTGTCTAGAGTCACCTCCTCCCACAGGCAGGGACACCTTCCACTGTCCCAGGCTGCTCCCAGCCCCAATGTCCAACCTGGCCTTGGGCACTGCCAGGGATCCAGGGGCCGCCACAGCTGCTCTGGGCACCCTGTGCCAGGGCCTGCCCACCCTCACAGGGAGCAATTCCTTCCCAATATCCCATCCAGCCCCTTCCCTCGGGCAGTGGGAAGCCACTCCCTGTGTCCTGTCCCTCCATCCCTTGTCTCCAGTCCCTCTCCAGCTCTCCTGGAGCCCCTTTAGGTCCTGGAAGGGGCTCTGAGCTCTCCCAGGAGCCTTCTCTCCAGTTGAGCACCCCCAGTTCTCCCAGTCTGGCTCCAGAGCAGAGGGGCTGCAGCCCTGGGAGCATCTCTGTGGCCTCCTCTGAGCACCTGTGACTCCTAGGACAATCCATACTCACTGCTTTTCAAGCTCAAATTAGCGTTTTACTGGAAAGTTTGACCTTTATTACTGAAGAAACTTCCACAGTTCCTTTCACTTCACATGGGCACAGGCAGCAGGTTTCACCTCGACCTCAAACTGGAGGAAGAATTGCTGCACTGTTTAAATAACTCCTTGTCAGCCTTGCTAAAAAGCCACAGAGCTTTAGCCACAGAGGTTGCTCGGGAGTAAGGGCTGTTTATGAGCTGAATGAGTTGGTTTTTCCAGTGCTGTCAATGGTTTGAATGAATTGATTTTTACAGGGCTGTTACCTGAAGGTGAGTATTTAGATTAAAAATAAAGAATGCTCAACTTCTTGAGTCTCACAGAGAATTGTAAAATCATTTTGCCTTCAGCCCCAGTAAACTTTAGTAACTTGGGTACTGCTGAACCCTGTTCTAAAAAGCCAAAATCTCCAGCCTGTGCTGAGGACTAAATGTGTTTAAAGGTCCCAAAGCAAGGGGATGCCCACACCCAGCTCTGTTTGTTTTACAGCTTTATGTGGGAGGGAACGCTGCTCTCATCGGGCAGAAGCTCGCGACAAATCCAGACCTGAAGGTACACACATGTTCCAAACATTTTGTGCCATTTGCTTGTCTTCTTGAATTTGCTCGTCTCATGTCACTTCCGTGTAGGTTTTGGGGATCTGGCAGTTATTTCTTAGGTTCTGCTGGTGGGACATATGGTTGGACTTCAAAGCTGATTTTTAAAAATTGAATTATTAACTTTTTAAAATCACTTTTCTAGGTGATGCTTGCATTTTTGCAAGGGACATGGCAAGGGAAACCTTGTTTGTTTTCCCTTGTTTTCTAGATCCTCCTTTGTGGCCCAGTTGGTCCCAAACTCCACGAACTGCTCGATGACAATGTGGTTGTGCCACCTGAATCCATGCAGGAAAGAGATGAATTCCATCTCATCTTGGAATATCAAGCAGGTACCTTGCCAAAGGCTGAGTGTTCAGTGGAGCCCCTGAACATCTCTTAAGATTGAGGCACAGCCTGAGGGCTGTCATTCTGAAGCTCCATAAACACTAAAATGCTCCCTGAAAACACAGATTTAACCACGTGCCGATGAAACTCGGGGTAACCTTCATGTAATGGCTCAAACAATTCCATGGCTTTTCTTGCCGCTAAAGGAGCCCATTGAATTTGTCATCTGGCCCAGGAATAAAGCACTTCACATACACTTGGTCCTGTTTGCTCCACCCCAGGTGAGCAGTGGGGCCGAGTGAGAGCACCCGCTGCCAACCGCTTCATCTTCTCCCACGACCTGTCCAATGGTGCCCTGAACATGCTGGAAGTGTTTGTGTCCAGCCTGGACGAATTCCAGCCAGACCTGGTGGTGCTTTCAGGACTCCACATGATGGAAGGGCAGAGCAAGGAGATGCGACAGAGACGGCTCATGGAGGTGAGATACTGAATCCCTGAATCTCCTTAATTTCCGCTCCAGGTGTTTCGTGGCAAGGCCTTGTTTTCCCAGGTTTGAAGGAGGAGGAAGGCTGTGCCTTAGAGCTCCCACGGGTCTCAGTATTCAATGCTAAAGGAGAGTGGGAGCTGCAGGAATGGCCAAAGTCTAATCCTGTACCACTGGTTTTCCTTAGATTCAGTGGCTTGTCCAGGGAAAAGAAGGGCTGGTTGCCTGGCTGGAGGGTGTTGATCTGGTTACTGGACTTGTCTAGCAGCTAAACCACACTGTTTCTGTCCTGGATACTGAGGTGATCCAGGTTGTAATCAACACCTGCATTCCTTAAGCAGCACCTGTCTGGCATCACCTGTTCTACAGCTGAGGGCTCCTCCTGATGCAAGGCACAGGCCTTTTTCATGTTCTAGGATCAGTTCTTCTGCAGCTGCTTCAGGTTTGTGAGGTTTTTGGAATTAATCCATCAGAAAGGTGCTGAGCTGGGAGCGGATTAAGTTTAGGTACAGTTTTCCTGCCCTGGGATTCTGCAAACTAGAAGTTGTTTTATTTCCTCTCCTTAGCAGTACATACACAGGTCAGACATCCCATTGGAATTGTTTATATCCACACACAGGAAGCTTAAAGGATGTGTATCTTGAGTCCAAACCCTTTTTCTTCTTCTGTTCCCTAATAAATACATGTTCTAGGGTTGTGTTTTCCATTTTCCTGTAGGCTGTGGCCTCCATCTCTGATATCCCAACTGACATCCCCATACACCTGGAGCTGGCCAGTATGACTGATCAGGATTTTATGAGCAACATTATGCATCAGGTAAGGAAAATGAAAGGATGTGCTCTTTTGATTGGGTTCAGCATCACAGTGCACACACTAGTGCATGAATACAGAAATCAAAACTCGAACATTTGGACTATACATTTAAAGATAAATTGAGGGTTGAATTTGAGCTGAGCTTTTAATTTAAAAAATCCCTCAGTTTCTTTGCAGAATTTCTTTCCCGGTTCCTTGTTTGGCGTGACACATCTCTGATCTCAGTGTTAAGTTTTATGTGGAGTTGATGTGTTGTTACTCTTTACTGTCAAAGTGTGAGTCTGGAAAATTAATTGCACCAAATGGAATGTTTTCTTGGCTAAGTAATTCTTGCCAGCTTGTGGAAGTGCAGCGACTGGGAAACTGGGTGCTGCTTCTGCTGAGCCAGCAACAGGATGCTGCAAAAACCACAGCCTGGGGGGGACTCCCAGGTCTGACTGTGCCCCTGAGGGCAAACCCGCTGTTCCTGTTTCTGTTAGCAGGTCTTTCCCTTGGTGAACTCCATCGGGCTAAACGAGCAGGAGCTGCTGTTCCTCACCCAGTCTGCCTCGGGTCCCCACGCCTCCCTGGCCTCCTGGAGCGGCATTCCCGACGTGGGGGTGGTCAGCGACATTCTCTTCTGGATCCTGAAGGAGCACGGCAAGACGGCGGAGCGCGCCTCGGACCTCACGCGGATCCACTTCCACACCCTGGCCTACCACATCCTGGTCACTGTGGACGGGCACTGGGGCAACCAGGCGGCCGCGGTGGCGGCCGGGGCCAGGGCTGCCGGCACCCAGGCCTGTGCCACCGACACCATCGACACCAGCAAGGTCTTCCTCAAAGCTCCTCTGGAGTTTGTCACCTCCCACACAGAGGCACCGTCCAAAATCTCCCTCAATCCAGACGAGCCCGTGGTGCACTGGCACAGGGAAGGCATCTCCTTCCACTTTACCCCTGTGCTGGTGTGCAAGGATCCCGTCCGGACCGTGGGACTCGGGGATGCCATTTCAGCCGAGGGACTGCTCTATTCTGAAGCGTATCCTCAGTAGGAAACCAAGACCCTCCTTCTTCTCCAACACTGCGCGGTGTCCGAGACCCGTGGATTGGGATTTGAAGCAGTGGTGGTATAGGAACAGAACCAGGGTGTGGTGTGTTTTCTGGGTATAACTGAAAAAGAGCCAAAGAATAATTCCAGGTATAAACTGTCGGCTACATTCCAGTCACCCGGCAGTGACTCAAGCGCTTTACGTGCAGGTGCAGATGTTTTAGTATTTAATGTGAAAATTGGCTTTGTCTTAAGGGGGAGGGACACAAAGACCAAAATCCCTGGCTGGCAAAGTTTGCTGTTCTTAGCTCAGAAAGGATCTTTTCTGGCAGTGCTGGAAAATGTTGTTCTAGCAGCAGCAGGAGAATTTCCTGCCCCTGGATCCCAGGGAGAGCACAGCAGTGCCTGGCCCTGCCTTGCCTCTGGTAAATTCAAAATAAAAGGCTTGTGGGTTATCTCCTCCCAGCACATTGCAAACCTTGCTTGGGATGAGGATGGAATTACTGCCTGGTGCAATCACCTCTCTGTGTGCCCAGCCCCAGAGGGAGCCACGGTCCCAAAATGTGACACAGACTGAACCTACTCCAGGTTGCACAGGTGATTCTGGATATCTGTGACTAAAGCTGTTCAACTGAGCCCCAGCAGCCTGTGCTTAGTTTTTTGGGAACTAGGAGTGAAGATAATCAGGGTTTCTGTTTGGGGGACAGCTCTGTTTCCCTGCCAGGGAACCCCCAAACCATTCCCCGTGTTTGCTGTACACTAAATACTCTGCTAGCAGTTGGTGTGTTACAGAAAAGCTCTCGAGTACTGGAGACTCATTTTGAGTTGGTTGAGAACGGTTGTGCCAAATTCTTCAGTCTCCCTGGCCTCTATTAGGAAAGGTTAATATATATTAGGGAAGGTCCCTCTGGAAGCTCAAAAGCTGCAGCAGCATTTTCCAGGTAAGACTGAAGTGAGGAGGCCTTTTTAGGGTTTGCTGTTGGGGTTTTTTTTGACTAGGTCACTGATAGTTTCTTTGCTCTGGCCTTTGAAATTAAAAAAGCAGAACCATGTGTCCTTGTTAAATACTTTGCTTCTATCTTTTTATCTTTTCACAGTCACACACTAAGAACTGCGGAGCACCAGCATGGTTTTCTCTCTTTCCAGCATGGTTTTGTCTCTGGCCACTTCAGGAACTTGGAGTGTATGTGCACAGCTCTCAAGACACTTTTCAGTAGAAGTGGGTTAAGTGCAATCAGCATGTCTGAGCAAACATGTGCCTCACCAGAGCTTGGGGGAGGTTGTTCCAGGTCAGTCTTTGCACCTGAATGGAGGGAGGAGAGTCTGTGTCACTCAGGGTGGAGTGATCTGTTGCAATAACGCTGTCAGGCTGCTGTCAGTGGTGTTCTCTGTAGGGAAAAGCCATCCTGACTGCTCTGCAAGGATGAAAACTGGCAGCTGTTGTACTTGCACTGACTCAGCACACAATGCTGTCTGTCATGTGTATTCAGCTCTCCCCCTGAGCAAAGTCTTCTGCATTGTACAGAGCAGAAGTACAGTCAGTGCTGTGTTTTCCTGCAGCTCATCCCACCCTGAGCTTCCCTGGAGTCTCAGCACTTTATCCAGGTGCAGGATCTTCTTAAGACTGGAAGCATTTCTACCCAGATTATTTTTTTATGATGATGATGATTATTATTACTATTATCATTGATAAACTGTAGCACAGGACTTGGAGTTCTGGCTTAGTCTTCCTAAATCGAAAATAAATGAAAAGAACCTCTCCTTTCTGCTGTCTTAGAGGTCCAAGGCCATAAACAAGGCTGTTTTGCAGCCTGGGATGGTGGCCTTCTGGCATTCCACTCCTGGAGCCACCAAAGGCCATGGATCTGCCAGCTGGAAGCTTGTCCTTGGCTTACACTGGGTCCCACTTTCCTGATACTGGGCCAAGCTCTGTGGATTCTCAAGCTGGAAACAAAACTTAAACACTCAAGCTGTCACCAGCAACGGCCCTGCTGCTCTATTTCACTTCTTCCCAAACACTTCCAGGGATGTGAGGCTGATGGGGCTGATGTTCCCTTATGGCCACCTGAAACCACGTGACTGCACCTACAGACCTTGTCCCAGGGTCAGGTGTGCTTGCATTGAACAGGGCCAGGCCAAAATTAGCTTTTTAAATCTGAGTAAATAACTGCTCTAAACAATCATTTAAAAAGGAGCTTACTGCTTAGAAATCATCTGGGCCAAAAATCTAAACTGGTAGTTACTGTAACATCCTTCCTGCTGCTCCTCGCAGGTAACATTCCTGCTGTGGCTCATTTTGGGTGTGCTGGGAATGCCTGGCACGGTGGGGGGGGGGGGGGGCCCCCCTNGGGGGGGGGGGGGTCCCAGCTCAGATCCCAGCAGCTTGGGATGGCCAGGCTGCTGCTCTACCCAAATCTGCTTTTATCAGGCACAGAGCTCACCTGCCCCCAAAGTCATTTCCCAAGGAGAATCCCTGACCCGTTCATCAGCTGTGCCAGTGGGATCCCTGATTAAGTTGAGGAACAATCTATATGGTAATAAATGTGAATTGAATGGAGGCCCGGCAGCCTTTGCTTTGTTTCACATGCTGTGAACATGATGTGCTTAACTTCCTTCTGCCTTCCCAAATTAATGACAGGGAGGCAGAGCTCCTGAAATCCTTCCCTGCAGCTGTAGTCTCACACCTCTGCACAGCTCCAGTAGCGACAACAAAGAAAAGCTGCTTCAACAGCTGCAAAAACACCAAAGCTTCAAAACCAGGCTTGAGCTGACCCTGCTCCCCCTCATCTGTCTCTACAACTCCTGTTTGTTCTGTGTTACTCGTACCTTGAAATCCTCGGTGATGGATGACTCAAGCCTCAGCCAAAAGCAGGGTTTGCATGGGGAATGTTTATTCACAGAGATTCTGCTGGAGATGCAGCAGCTGAGCTCAGCACTGTGACAGCTCTCCATGGTAAAACCTGTGCACGTTGGTATTTTCACTCGTGTGTCCCTGCAGCCACCTTGGCTTGGGTTTATTTTGTCTTATCCATGACCCAAAATGAGCATTCTTCCCGTGTTTTCTGTGCATGGCACTTAGGGTCAAGTGCTGGGTGAACTGAGAGGTGTGACTCACAGGGGCCTGGCAGACTCAAAGGACACATTCCTTCTCTGCTGTGCCTTTGGTGCTGTGCCATGGAAGAGCCAATCCCAAATCCAACTCTTGCCAGTTTAAAGGCTCTTTGTTCTTCTCCAGGGGAGTTTCACAGCATTACTAAAGAATTACTTGATTTTCTTGTGTTTCTTGGTTATCTCCTGTTGGAATGTGTGAGATCCAGTCAAGTTTGCCCTCCCTTCCCAAGTTCATTTTACAGAACTGGTGCTGAAATGTTCTTCCTCAGCCTTTGGCAAAGACCTCATTAACTGCTTTGTGCTGGATGGTTTAGAGCTCAGCTCCACTCCTTAGCACTGGAATCAAAGCTTGGAGAGTGGCAGAGCACTAAATCCATTCCAAAACCCAATGGAAAACTGTCAGCAGTTGTGCTTGGCTTTTTTTTTTACTATTCATTCTGTAATGATACACTGAATTATCAGGATTTCTGTGCCACGGGGTGACCTTTTCAGCCATGTCCTGAGCAAATAGTTGAATAATGGGACACTTCTGTGACATGGTACAACAGAACTCAAATTCAGTTATCCTAAAATGTTGGTTTGGGGGTGCTTTTGGAGCTTGCAGCTTAGGTGAAAGCTGGGGGTTGTGAATGAACAGCTGAAGTGTGTCTGCGCTGGCACTTGTGTCACAAATTGCTGCTTGCTGTTCTTGGGCTAAGGAACCTCAGAGTTTTGGGGAAAACAGGAGAAAACCAGAGGAAAATACTGGATCTGAGTAAAACTTGGATGTCAGAGCCAGGAATGCTGGTTCTGCCTGTTGGAGATGTTGGATGAAGTCCTCTGTCACTCCAGAGCAGTTTCCTCGTGTGGTATCTCAGGTGGATCCAGGCTGAATTCTCAGGGAGTCACTGATCAGACTGGTGGGAGGATGCTCCCTCAGCAAAGGAAAGGTGCAGGTTGGAAACAGCACAGGGCCTTTCCTCCCAGGCTGGGAGCTGTTCCCAACAGCCTGGGATCAGCCTGTGCTCAGCAGATCTCACAGCAGCTGAGGAACACAAACGCAGGCAGGAATTATCTCATCAAAACACAANTGGAAAAAACACTCTGAAAACCTCCCCTGTGAACTTCTCAGGAAAGCTGCCCCTCGGTGCAGACTGGGTACAACTGGGTTCAGCTCTCACCTGTGTCTTCCATTAAGAACACGGACTTTTTGGAGCAGTGTGGTCTGAGGGAGTGGTAAAGCCTTCCTTGTAGCAGAACTGGGTTTTCTCTTACAGAAAAGTCTTGGCAGATGGAGTACTTGCTATAACATGGGCTCTTTTTGAATGCATTTATGTGTGGAGCTCATTATTTTAGTAAAGTTTTCCCCCATTCAGCACTGAGGCTTGACTGTCTCCGCAGAAGAGGCTTTGCCAACTGAAACCCACTTCCCGACTAGGAAATCTAAATTCTGAACAGCTTTAAGGCCCCCACATCCACCTTGCTCAGTCACAACTGAGCAAACAAGCACAGGAGCCCAGCACGTACCCACTAATACTGCCTGTACCATAAATCAGCATCCAGTTGTCTCAGGGACCTCAACACCACATTTTTTGGGCTGAACACATGTTGCTGGATGGACAGATCATTACTCTTGGCTGGAACGAGGTCTCACTGCCCAGGCATTGATGTTTGCATGTCTTTTAGTTTGTTTCCTGTGCAGAAGCCAAGATGCAAAGTACCTTGTGAGCTCTGTGATTTACCCTGGTTCACTGCAGACCTTTCCCTTAAAAGGGGAAGAAAAGTCCTAAAGCAGATGGTTTCTGCTTCCCTAGAAATTAAGCTCATGATTCTTTTCTGTTAAGGGGGGAAAAGAGGGGATTAGAATTATGGCTGATGCCAGAAACAGGTTTTGGAACATACGGTGTGATTTCCAAAATCCCTAAATGCCTCAGTGCAGTCCTGCTGAAGAGTCCCTTGCTTAATTCCAGCTGAAAGAGCAGTCCAGCCTCGTTACCATTAGCACAAAAATGCTCTCCAGAAAGACCCCAGGAATTTACTGCATGCAAATGCCACCATCACCATGCCCATAAGGAGAGGGGACAGGACGAGGAATTGCAGTTCTATTTATTATCCAACTGGATTTACATATTTAAAAATGCTCCCTTAGACATGAAGCTCCCAGGAAGTAAGAAGGTGCTACTGCTTCATTTCATGGAAGAATCGGTTCCTTGTTGCATAAGCTTTTCACAAAATACGTATTTAAAATAAATCCCTTCACAGTACCTCCAAGTACAGTACGTGCTCGCTGTGTGACATTTATCCTATCAAAGCATCCTAGGACAAAAATCTACCTTGAATTAAAGTTTGAGGGCTGAGGTGAAGAATTCCCAGCCCCTGCCCAGCCCTGCTCTGCAATCCTCACCTCTTCCTTCCAGGCATTGTTAGGTTGCAGGAACTTTCAGTGAAGAAGTTAAATGTGAATAAAAATCTCTACACTGTACTTTACTGACACTGCTCCTTGTCTGGTTTGTTTCAATTTGCCAGTGCTCTACCTAACAATTCTGTTTTCTTTAACTCCTGGCAGGAGGGAATCCTTGCAGGAGTGCTGCCCTGGAGCTGACCTGACACAAAACCCAGCAGAAAGGGCAGCTGAGGGGACAAAAAGCCACATTTAAGAAAAGCAGTCAGTTTGGGTTATCAGAACCCAGGGGAAAGTGAGGGGTTCTACTCCTTCAGTGCTCTCCAGGGAGCAGGAGAGCACTTCAGCTCCTGGCTGGGCTCCAAAGATGCATTAAACATCATTCTGGGTAAGAGCAGCAAACCACAAAGCACAGCTGAAGGCTGCCATGTACCCAGACCCCTGCTCATGCTGCCTCTACACTGAGAATGTTTCCATTGCTAACCCTCCTCTCCTGGACTGATAATTATGGAGGGATCCAGTCCAACAGTGCAGAACTAAAAGCAGAAAATACATTTCAAACAGCTGGGGAGCTTCACCAGCAAACACAGAGCCCTGATGCTTCAGTTTACTGCTTCTTTATGCAAAATCAGCTGTTCACCAGTTCAGCCACTGGAAGGGTTTGATCCTCCTCGGGGTGCAGGATCCTAAATCACTACTGCTGACTTTGCTAAATGTCCCTTTGGAGGACTCACACCCAGCCTGTGGAGGGCTGGACCCTCCAGTCCTGTGGGGAGCTGTGACCACACTAAGAGCAGCTACACAGAAACTTCTGGTCACTGCCACGACTCCTTGGGACAAGGCAGAGCCCACGAGCTAAAATCACTGACAGAACACAGCTGCATCCAGACTAAGTGACAGTGGGGAGAAGCCACCATGGGGCGGGGGGGCAGGTCCCTTCTCCAATCCCAGGCAGCCCTGGAGAGGCTCCTGCCTCGCCTGTGCTGCCCAGAGCCTCCCTACTCCTCTGCCTCCTGGCTCTGGGGCTTCTCCTTCTGCTCCTCATCCCCTGGGGAAGCAGAGTTCTCCTCAGGGCTCGTCTCTGAGTCCTGCTCCTGTTCTGGTTCCAGAGGCAGGGAGGGAGGCTTTTTTGGCAGAGCTGGTGTTGCAGCACCTGGGGAGAGAGCACAGTTAAAGTTATTCTATGGCTACGTGTGTTTGGTCTGTTCCTTCTGCCCTTCCCAGCAGCAGAGGTGCAAAACAATCACAGCTTTTCTTTACCCTCAGATTCCTTCTGCCTAACACTGGTTTATCGACACGGAGTTATCCAGACCTTACAGTGCCCAAAGTGCTGCTGAAAAGAAGCTCAAGTACAATCTCTCAGCTGTCAGAATTCAGTACAAATGGAGGAATTAACTCATGCTCTGGAAAGGAAAACATTTTCCAGAATCACTAAATCTCAGAATGGTTTGAGTTGGAGGAACTTTAAAACTCACCTAATTCCACCCCTGCCATGGGCAGGGACACCTCCCACTGTCCCAGGCTGCTCCCAGCCCCAATGTCCAGCCTGGCCTTGGGCACTGCCAGGGATCCAGGGGCAGCCACAGCTGCTCTGGGCACCGTGTGCCAGGGCCTCCCCACCCTCACAGGGAAGTGCCACTTCCAGCTCCACTGAAGTTGGTTTATACTCAAGCTGGAGCCCCAGCCAAAGTGTTGTTTTCAGTTCACAGCTTTAGCAAATGTGGGGAGAGCTTCCAGGCAGTTAAAGCAGCTACTTACAGAATTAAATCACAACAGGACACAAGCTGCCTCTACACTTAAATTTAGGGTGCAAACTGATGTTATGAACTAGCTCCCTTCTCTGATCTGGATAATAAAGTCCTTCAGGTACACCCTAAACCCTTGGTGAGTTTTATTTTTCAGATTTTCTGGCTAAGTCTTCCCTGCATGGAAAGTTTATTCCATGTGTGAGAAATGGAACAGGTCTTTAGGGATGCCAAAGAAAGAGGCCTGGATTACACAACCACTTTCCTGGTTCAGTCCACAGGTAACGAGACCAAGACTGACAGAAAATCACCACAATGAGCAACCTCTCCAGTGCATTCCTCCTCGGAAGCTGAGGGGTGAGAGGAGGTCAGGCTTGGAATGGCTCAGGAGATGCTTCTACCCAGCCCCAGCACACACAGTCATGGGCTGAGCCTCCAAAGGCTCACACCATCTCCTGAGAACCCTCAGTCCCACTAAATCCAGCAATATCTGCAAGGCTGAGCAGCTTGGGAGGAATCCAGCTTCAGTTATTGTTGTCAGAGAAATGATGAAAATACTTTGGAAAATTGTCTATCCTTTCCCTTCTCTGCAGCAGCCTGTCTATGCACATCAGCTCCTGGGCCCTTCCAAAGAAAGGCAAGAGGTATGGTTGCTGAAAATGCCTCCTTTCCACAGCAAGATCACAATCCCATGCCAGTGGAATCTTGCCCTTTCTGGCTCAGACAGGAAGGGAAACTTTCCCAGCCTCCCACATCCCTGCAAAAGCAGGAGAGTGAAATACACTACACAGAGCATCTTCCTGAACTCAGAAATCCAGGAACGTTATCACCAAGTATTGCCCCCACTGCTGCGTGAGCCAGTCCATCCCTTCCTGAACATGTGCTGTAACTCTTCCCAAGGGAGGAGACATTTCTCTGCTTCCCTCCCACATCTCCACTTGAAAGAACAGTACCTGGGGGGAGCTGCATGGTTTTCCCATATCCTGCAGCAGAGGACATGGCTTGACCCAGGGCCTGGTTGGAGCCCAAGGGCTGCTGAGAGCTGGATTTCCCTGACACAGCAGCTTTCTGCTTGGATTTGGACTCTTTAAAAGGCTTGGTCCAGACCAGGCTCTCCCCGACCTGCAGGGCAGCTCCCATCTTCTGGGCCATCTCCACCATCTTCTCGAGAAGCAAAAAGAGGAGAGCATTGTAAGCAGGGACACGTCAGCCAACAATAAAGTCAACAACACCATCAAAAAAAAGCTACAAGAAAAGAGCTGTGCAGAGCTGGCTGCAGCTTGGTGCTTGGGGGAAACATCTCTGCTAATTCAGTCCCTTAATTAAGAGGGAATCTTGTCTTGCTGCCTATTGATTGAAGAACTGGGCTTCAAAGAGCAGAAAGGCAGTAAGCAGCTCTCAGCAGGCGCCCGCTCTGCTTGGAAAATCTCATAAGCAGAATTTCTTCCTAATAATTGGACTCAAAGTCAAACCTCCTCCTCCTCGTTTGCTGCCAGCCCTGGGGTGGCTCCTGAGCTCAGGCACAAACCTCGGGGTCAAAGTCAGGTGTGCTGCTCTCCCTGGCCGCAGTGACCTTCCTCTCCATCTCCTGGTACTGGCTCAGGGCCCCCTCCTTGTCGCCCTGGTTGTAGAGCAGGACAGCGTAGTTCAGGTTGATGAGGGGGTTGCACCTGCAGCAGACACATAGGAGGCATCACATTCCCTGTGGGAACATTCATCCCGGCTGGAATAACGCTAAGATGTGCCCGAGCAGCAAAGCTGGACACACCTCACTGCCAGAGAGGCTCCAGCCAAAGCCCTTTGGGAGCATGGCTCAGACCTTCGTGCCTGATGACCGACCCAGTGCTGGGCTCTGCAAAGTACCCCCGTGTCAGTGACAGCATAAATCCCTCCCCTGGCTGCCTCCCTCTCTGCAATAGCCAGTTCTGTGCAGCTGGGGGCCATCCCGGGGCTCTCCTGGTGTCCCAGCCCTTTTCTCCAGGGACAGGCAGAGCAGTGACAGGGGCTTTTGTCATACTGAGACAGGTGACCTTTGATTTACCTTGACTCTCCCAGCATTCCCTATCTGCAGGAGAGCAGCTCACCATGGGACAGGCAGTGGAACAGAGCCCTGCTCTTGGGTTTTATTCTGTAACCTAACATACCACAGAATGTGCTGTTTACATTTCATTTCCTCCCCTCTTCTCTCTCCTTCCCCCAGCAAAACCACACACAACTGCAGGTACTGTTGCAGGTGAACACAGACACCTGCATGCTCCTGCCTCCCTTCCTGAATGCAGATTTCACAAGGCAGAACTGCTCCATGCACTCTCATTTTCTCTCTTCCTTCGCTGGGATACATTAACCCTCTCCATCTGGTCCGCCCAGGAGTGCCAGGGCGGGTGGAGGAGCTCTGCCTGCCCGCAGCTCCCTGGGTGGGAGCATCCCAGCATACAGGCCAGGCAGGGTCGCTCCCATGCTCTGTGTGCTCACAAGAAATGGGAGTGAGGAACTGGTGCCCTCTCCTGGAGCGTGGCTGGGATAACTGGAATCAACCATGGCCAAGGCAGAGGGAGCATCCTCTGGGGCAATGCAGAAGGGAAGGACCCTGCTGGCACTGGACAATAAATAAAGTGTAACCTGCAGGCCCTCACTCGCTGGTCCTGGTGACTCTCCATCCCATGCAAGGAAGGCAACTCTAAGAAGAAATCTGACTGCATTTATAACCATGGCTTCTCCTTTAACTGGGGAGCTGGAATAGAATAAACCCTCCTCCCTGTCTTTGCCAAAACACTGAGGAGATCAGACAGTGCTGGGAACAGCCAGTTTTAAAACTAATTGAACCTGATGGAGCTATTTCACTGCCTTCAAGAGCTGAGAAGCAATATGACAGCCAGAGAAAAATCAATAGCTGAATATCCACAGAAAGGACAGTCAGAAGCCAGAACCAGGAGTGGAACACCTTTTTCTAAACAGTTTTCCAAGCTATTTCCATTCCAGCCCCCAGCATGGCACCCAGGCCACTACAAAAGCATTCCTGGTGATGCAAACACCTTCATCCCAAACAGCTCCGAACACAGCAGCCAAGGAAACTTGTGGGGACACAGATTCTGCCACACCATAACTGGCTAAAATCCACAGCGTGTCAGCTGAACCAGCCTCACAGTCTGCATGCTCCTCCCAGCAGGCCCTGGCAGTTGGAATTCATTTTTGCTTTGATGAGGGTTAGTTTTCCTGGTCAGATGACAGAGCTGGAGCATTGCCCAATTGCCAAATACTTGGGCACAGCTGTAGAGCCAATTGACAGCTCCTCCTCTTTGAGCAGAGGACACAAGCCCCTCACTAAGGAGTCTGAGCTGCCTTTAAGGTCCTGTCCTGCCTTGCTAGGCATGGAAAGCTGATTAGGAACAGAATCATGGAATGGTTTGGATGGGAAAAGACATTAAACCCCAGCCAGTGCCACCCCTGCCATGGGCAGGGACACCTCCCACTGTCCCAGGCTGCTCCAAGCCCCATCCAACCCGGCTTTGGACACTTCCAGGGATCCAGGGGCAGCTACAGCTGCTCTGGACACCCTGTGCCAGGGCCTGCCCAGCCTCCCAGGGAAGGATTTATCCCTGGTATCTCATCTATCACCACCTTGTGTGGCCCCTGCAGGTGGAAGTGCTTTTGGCACTACTCTGTCACCTGCAGACAGAGTCTGGGCTCAGGGTTGGTAGTTCTAAGTGTGCAAATATTCACAGTAAACTGGGGACAGAAACAAAGCTATTAACAAATCTGAGATGATTTTGATTTTGTGCCTGACATGATGACATACTCTGAGGTTCAGCTTAACATTTCTGAAACCAAATGTCCTGATTTTAAGACCCAGACTGCAAACATGGATGTTCTTAATGAGGGAGCTGTCCTTTTATTTGCTCTAAACAAACTTCTCGCACATTCTCCCAGCTAAAATCTTCCCTCTGCCCAATTCAGAATAGACTCTACCCCAGGCATCTCAGTGCTTTACACTGTGCTCAAACTTCGGGCTAAAAAATATGTTTTCTTCTATTCAATCTGCTCCACTGTGTATAAATATTCACCAAAAGGAGGGCTGGCATCCAAAGTCATCACCACTGACTCACTAACCAAACAGCGAAACAAAAAACCCAGCTTTGGGTTGCTCTGAAATAAAATTCTCTCTCAGTTTTCAGAGGTAACTTGAATCTAAAAGAAAATGCTTTTAACACTGTCACTTGCACAGCTACAAGAATTAAAGTGTTTCCCTACTGCAAACTATTTAGGGTTGAGGTAAGGAGAGAGGCAAAGGAAATGAGGTGCAGGGAGGCAAAGCAAGAGCAAACAAGTGACAGCTCTGACAAACACTTACTTGTCCAAGGCCACAGCTTGCTCATAGGAACGTTTGGCGTTCTCGATGTCTTCAAGGTTGGTCAGAGCAACTGCACCAAAGCAAAATGTACACACAGGAGGAGAAGTTTCATAAGCAGCTCATTTTTAGGACAATTCTGAATGCCGTAAAATAGGTGCCAGCAGGGTTTTCTGGACTGCTGCCAGGATTAAAACCTCACTGAAAGGAATGGTCTGGATTGGTGCCCATCCAGTGCCACCCCTGCCATGGGCAGGGACGCCTCCCACTGTCCCAGGCTGCTCCAAGCCCTGCCCAACCTGGCCTTGGGCACTGCCAGGGATCCAGGGGCAGCCACAGCTGCTCTCGGCACCCTGTGCCAGGGCCCGCCCACCCTCACAGGGAAGGATTCCTTCCCAATATCCCATCTAACCCTACAATGTAACTTCTGACACATTTATCTCCTTTCACCCCAAAAATATCCAGTGCTAGAAACCCATACCCACTCCTTAGGCAGCCCAATCCCAGCCTCACATGTGTCAAATCTTGCCCAGCGTTCAATCTGGGTCTGACTGCAATTTTCCCTTCTACTCCCCCAGATCGAAGAGACTGGGCAACAGCTCCTTCCCTTCATCCCCCAGCTCTGTCTGTGCCATGGTGTTCCCAGGAGGGATGCACACGGAGCTGCAGGGAACATCCCCCACCTGCCAGGAGCATGTAGAGCTCTGCCATCTTGGGCTGGAAGTTGATGGCAGCGCTGAGGAAGTGGAAGGCTGAGGCATACTGCTGCATTGTCAGGTGCACCAAGCCCAGGTTGTACAGGATCTTCCAGTCAAAGGGAGCCAGGTAGTTTGCCCTCTTCAGGCAGCTGATAGCCTTGAAACAAAAGGGATAAATGTGCTAAAACAGCCTCCTCATGACAGAAATCTTGTGCTTGCGTGGAATTTGATGCAGATGGGAGAAAAATGGAAACTGGATACTTACTGCCACATATTTCTTCTTCCCAAAGAAGCACATGCCAATGTTGTTCCAGAGTGGGGGGCTCTCAGGAACACTGCTGGCCACCACCTTGTACTTGGAGAGGGCCACATCAAAATCCCCGTGGGCCTGCATCATGCTGCCAGCAGCCAGGGTGGCCTGGGGAGGAGACAACAGTGACCCACTCACGGCCCCGTTTGCTCAGACACAGCAAGAACACCAGAGGACAAAATGATTAAACTGAAACCATCTCAGGAAAAACCATTTCACTTCTAAGGGCTGCCAAGACCAACAGTGGGAGCAGATGGAGACTCTGGAATCTCCCACCACAGAGCAGAACACAAGCTGAAGAACAAACCTGAGTCTGCTTCTTCCTGCACTATTTTGATCATAACTTCTCAGAAATGAGTTTGCCCAGTGAAGCTGTGGCTGCCCCTGGATCCCTGGCAGTGTCTGAGGCCAGGCTGGACACTGGGGCTGGGAGCACCCTGGGACAGTGGAAGGTGTCCCTGCCATGGCAGGGGTGGCACTGGATGGGCTTTAAGATCCCTTTCAACTCAAACCATTCTGTGAGTCTGTGATTCCATAAATATTGCAACACAACATTGCAAATGTTTAGGGTATTTTTTGGGTTGACAGAAGTACTTCTGAGAGTCTGAGGCTCTGAAAAGATTTGTGCACTAATAGGTTCCTTTTACAATCAAGCAGAGATAGAAATAGTTCTGGTGCAAGTTAAGTGGGGAGTAAAATGTACTCAAGCAAGACACATGCAGCAAAGCTCTCCTAGTTCACACTGACTGGCTGATACTGCAAATTAACGGGAATATGCATGGGGGGAAAATGGAAGTGAGTACAACACACTATATTTAAACCACACTAGTTAAGTCCTTTATAAGATTCCACAGTGACAAGTAAAATTCCTAAGTGTAAAGGTGTTTTCACAACAACTCATGTTTGTCAACCACACATTTCAATGCTCGGCATCGTTGACAGGGAAAAAAAGGAGAGAAATGAAGTAACAGCCCTAAAAAGGGAAGCAGTGCCACAACGAGGAATGAAAGCTAGACACCAAGCTCAGCTTTCTAGGCCAGAGCCAAGGAAATACACGCAGCAGCCGGAAGCACAGGCTATCAGCAGATGGGAGAATAATAAAATGCAGTTATCACTTGGATCACAAGGGACCTGGCACGGCTCTTCTGGGATTTTTAAAATACAGAAGACCTTCCTTCCAAAGTCAATTCCACCTGGCTTTGGTGCAACTTCAGATTAAAAACCAACAGGATCCCACATTCTGCCTCCTCTCCTTTCCCTGCCTCCACACACCTCCAACTCCCTGCCCAGGGAAACATCCCAGAGAATGTATTTCACCAAAGGCTCTCTGGGCAGGATCCTTTCCAGCCTCTCCCCAGCTGCAGATGGCAGAGCTCTGACAGTGGGATTAGCTTTACGAGGTGTCCCCTGATGGTTCAGCTGGTTCATTTCCACTCCTCACCATACCTTGTAGTTGCCTGGGTCATAGGTAAGTGCATTTCCAAGGTGTTCAAAAGCCTTCTGGTAATCCCCAGTCTGGGAAAAGAAGTACATAAGCATCAGAAATCCAGGAGTAAGGGGAGTTAAGAAGGAGAATAGAGGTTTTGTGGGCACCAGAATTTCTGTTTCAGTTATACAGTGAGAAGAGCAAGTGTTACAGTGCTCCCATCCAACACGTGTTCCTGTTTGACAACTCACAGAGCAGATTCTAAGAATTTATTTGACTTGGCTGAATTCACTGTTCTGACCCAACCAAAGGTTTCCAGAGAGTTTGTGCTCTGACTTTTTCACACACAAATGAGCTCTGGGTTCACAGGTCTCTGCTCCTTTCTCTATCCCAGAAAAGAGGCTACAAACTGTAACTCTGCACATCCCCAATTCCCTCACCACAAATTCCTCACTCCCCAGGGCTCTCCTGCTCAGGTGACAAACCCTTCCCTTGTCTTCTCATGGACTGCAGGTGTTAGTGGGCATCACTGTGGCCTTATATCAGCATGTGAGAGCTTGGAATCACTTAAATCCTATGGATCAGAACCAGAGGAGCTTCCAAACCAAGCCATCCTGTGCTTCTGTGGTTTCACCTGAATTCACCCAAAGCCCATCCAGTGCCACCCCCTGCCATGGGAAGGGACACCTCCCACTGTCCCAGGCTGCTCCGAGCCCTGCCCAACCTGGCCTTGGGCGCTGCCAGGGATGCAGGGGCAGCCACAGCTGCTCTGGGCACCCTGTGCCAGGGCCTGCCCACCCTCACAGGGAAGGATTCCTTCCCAATATCCCATCCATCCCTGCCCTCTGGCAGTGGGAAGCCATTGCCTGGGTCCTGTCCCTCCATCCCTTGTCCCCAGTCCCTCTTCAGCTCTCCTGGAGCCCCTTTAGGCCCTGGAAGGGACTCTGTGCTCTCCCTGGAGCCTTCTCCTCTCCAGGTGAGCACCCCCAGCTCTCTCAGCCTGGCTCCAGAGCAGAGGGGCTCCAGCCCTGGAGCAGCTCCAGGGCCTCCTCCTCCTTTCAGCCGCTACTGCCTATTCTTCTGTGCTTGTTCCCTCTTTGGGAAGATTACTTCTGGAATAATCCAGCCCTTCCCATCCATTTCATAGATGCAAGGATAAGCACACCTTTTTATTTAAATTTATTCTGATTTTCCTTTATGGTGCATTAACATTCACACTTTCATGGCTGCTTTTTCAGGATAACTTGCAAGACTCCTGCTGCAGAAACAAGGTCTGACTAGTCATGTTCTGTTATACTTGGAGGATTTATAACAGAGTTAGGGTGGCTGCCAGACAGAATTCCTGCTCTGGCTCTGGTCCAGGGAATCAGCTTGCTTTTAGCAGCAATGAGAAGATACAGAAGAGCAAGTTCTGCCCTGTTAAATTCTGTCTGTAGAGAAGCATGTGCAAGTCATGGGGAGGTGGACAGAAATTAACTCTGTAAAAAACCCAACACGGTTCCATTGAAAATAATTCAGGTTTTGTAACAGTAACAGCATTTAGTACCTGCAGGTACAATAGGCCCAGGGCTGTGAGGAGGTCTGTGTTTTCTGGAGAGAACCTGGAACACAAAAGCCAAAGGGCTGGGTTTGTTTTTCAGCCCTTCCAGAACAGGGTAAACACAGAACATGGAATTCTGATGCTACATTACTGTGGTATCACTCCAGGAAATTTAACTGTTATTAATAAAAACAAATATTAGAACAACTGCCATCCTGGGGACTTCCTCTGAATAACAACACACCTCAGCTTCCCAAGTATCTTCTGTGTATCAGTGGGAAGGCAGCAAGGCTCTGTGAAACAGATCTGGACACATAATAAGATAATGTGGTTTTGTTAAGCTTCAAAGTGAGTCTGAATCGGTGACCTGGAAATACAAAATGGGATTTTCCATCATCTCTCATAAACCACCCTGCGAATCCATCCATCCTAAGCCTCTTGGGCCACGTAGGACAGGCAATCCTCAGCATTCCGGATGGATCCTCCTACACACTCCTCATCAGAATTTTAATTTACCTTGTAAAATGATCACAAATAAATAGGATGGAAACCACAACAAAAAAGGACAAAGCAGAGAGAGACACTATTTGTGGTCTCACTCACCTCAACAGAAGTCAGTTTTTAATTCTCTGCTATCAAGACTTTAAAAAAAATCTGATCTGCACACTTACACTGGCACCTCTAAACCTCAACCAGAACAAAACTACCTGTGCCTGGTGGAATATAAACATGGAATAACAGATTATCCTGGAACTGGAAAGAGCAAGAAAAATGCAATAGGCAGATGAGAACAAAAAGAAAAACCCAGGAATAAACAGGAATGAAGAAGAAAGGAGGGCAGGAGAGCACCAGGATAAGAATATAAACCTGGTAAGATGCTTAGCAAGGATTATTTACGTAATAGACATTCCAGATTAGTCCAAATGTCTGCCCAGCCCCACGCACTGTCAGGCAGACATGTAAGGATGGGTACTCCAGTGGCTCCCAACACGCTCCTGATTTTCTTCCTAGTGCTGGCCTCCATAGCAAAGCTACATTTGAAAGCACTGGTAATGCTTGGGAATGCCCTAAAACAAGGACAGGTGGGCCCTGAGGAGCAGTGATGGGGTGGGAGAAAGTCCCTGTGCACCAGCACATCTTCCTCAGCCACAAACTGCATGAGGGAAAGCAGCAGGTGGCAGCCAGCCTGTGAGTGTGGATGGACAGGGTTACATTGTTTGGGAGATAACCCTTTGGGATGGATGAAGGCAGTTTTGGATCACTTTGCTCCCAAGCATCTCCGTCCACTTGTTATTCCCTTTTTTTTCCTGGCAGCCCTTCCAACAGCTCCCTTCTTCCCTGCCACACTGTCAGCAGGAGCACAGACAGCTCAAGTGCTTGGAAGTGCCAGCTTTCCTCAGAGCCCCCATAATTACCATTAGCTTTTTAATCAGGGCCTCAATTCAGATCTGGGACACCAATCAATTTTCTCCTGGCATAGGATGGGAACGGGCAGATGGAAAAAAGGGATATTTCTTACTCTACAGCTTTCTTATATATTTCAATGGCTTTATCCATCTCCCCCTCCAAGAGGTGAATTTTGCCCAGCATCATGTAGGTCAGATCGTGTCTGTTGAGCTCCAGGGCATTGTTGAGCTGATCTCGGGCCTAAAAACACAACCACAGAGAACAAAAAAACAATAAATGATTACAGAGCCCTCAGCAAAGCAACAGCCCATGAGTAATCCCCAACAGCCAGGGAAGGAGGACAGCCAACAAACACCCCCAGAGCCTGGAGAACACAAACCCCAGCCCAGCTAATCCTTGGAACAAGCTCTGCACCGGCAGCCACCTGCTTTTAGGGGCAGCAAAAAACAGCAACACCTTCAAGCCAAGCAAGAGGCAATGGCCTCCCACGGAGGAGATGAGCACAGGCCTGTTCCTGGATTTGAGTTTGTTTGGCTTGAGGGACGCCCTGGATTTGTTGGGTGAACTGAAGCTTTACAGCTTTTTCCTCCTTCAAATGCTTATTCCAGCAGTGAGCAAGTGAAAATCTCAGTGGAGGTGTGAGCAGTTCCCAGTTTGGAAGGTGTTAGTGCAGACAACAAGCCCCAGGTGTGAACCCACACTCCAGAGGTTGTTTTTTTACAGGGATGCCTCAAACAGGGAGCACAGCTGGGGTTTGCTGCAAGGGCCACAGCACTCCACCAGCAAGAGCAGCAGGGAGGAGCTGGGCCAAATTTGGAACAAAAAGGGTCTAAATGCTGTTTTTCCCCTTACAAAGTAGCTGGATCAGAGACAGCTCAGTGCTTACCACCAGCACTCAGGGGATGGTTAAGTAAGGAACTGGGAACGGTGTGCTCAGACCTGGGAACAAAACTGCATTTCAACCTCCAAAACTCCTTTACTAACTCTGGATTTAGTTCAAAAAGAACTTCAGACACAGAAGCAAAACCTTCTCATGGAGGCAAAAAAGACCTGCTGCACCTCCAGCAAACAACCTCATAAACTCCTTCCCTGTGAATCCTGCCAGACCCAAGCAGCTGAGGCTTCCTGCAGGAACTCTCTGCATGGGGTGCAGCAGTTTGTGCTGGGGAAATGGTTTGGGGTTTTACCACTATCCTTCTCTTGCTTCAAGAGGATGGACCTGGATTGCTGCTCCTACAAAGCCAGCAGTGCGCCTGGGTCTGGCTTTAAAGGGCTCAGAGACAGAAGCAGCTCTTGTTGGAGCACAGCCCATTTTCTGTCTAGTTTGAGGTTTCTCAAGCATTCCCTTTGAAAACAGAAGTGTTCTCTGAAAAATCTTAAATTTCAGAAGAAGCCTCTGGCCCCACCGCAGGCTGATCTCCCTTTATCCAACCTCACTGACTTGAAGCTGACTCAGAGTAATTCAACACACAAATGGAAACAGAGACAGCTCACAAACCTTTGCTCTCAGAAACAAACACTGAAGCAAAAAACTTCCTTGATACCTCTTGCTGCAAATGATCCATTTCAAGCTACCAAAGACAGTGAAATTTCTGGGATGCTTCCTTCTTCCCATTGGCATTACCTTGTTGAAGTGTTTCAGGTACATGTAGCACACACCCAGGTTGTGGCTGATCTCCTGCATGGGAAAAAAAGAACAAACCAAAAAAACCAAATCAGCACAAGGTATGAAATATAAAATCTGACAACACTGACCCACAGCAGGAGAGTCCTGTGCCTGCCCACACCCTTCTTGCTTTGTAGAGCAAGTAAACCATGTAAATTCCAGTCACTTCAGGCACCTACAGAGCTTAAGTGGGGCTGTACACAAAACATTATAGGCCCCTGAGACAAAAAGCACAGAAATGACACATCTCTTTTAAGATGGATCAGACATTTCTCTTCAGAGAACAAGGAGCACAGACTGCTTTCTTCCCTATGGTGTCACTCTCTAAAACCAGAGAAGCTGCCCTCATGGGTGACTCAGTCTGGCTGTACATCAGTAGGATATGCACAGTGTCCAACCCAGCTGCACAAAACTGGAAGATGTGTCTAATTTTTCAAAATACAACTTGAGCACCAGAATATCTGATATCCCCCTGGCATCCTAAACAGTTTTTGCACAGGGAGGAAGATCCCTTAGGGATCCTAAACACTCTGGTGACACTGTAGGGATCATCTGTGCCCCTAATTCCTCACCCACAGTTTAACACACAAGGCACCTTCCCCACCCCAGCACACCCCTGAAAAGCAGGTCCTCCCATTCCTTATTTCATTCTGGTGAGCATTTCACTGACTCACCAGCTTAGATACCCTTGACCTTTCACAGGAAACTCTTCTTATTTCCCCATTAACCTGTTTTCCTCCACGCAGCCTCTGCAGCTGTGCAAAACTGAATCAGTGACTCTGGGTTGCTGCAGATTGCAGAACGAAGGAAGGGAACAGCCTGGCTCTGCTTCCAGTGCTGAGCCAGGAATGGGGAATAACTCATCAAAACACCCACTGGCATCTGCCTGCTGACTTGTAAACTGGGTTACAGGCATGCCAAGCACTGGGAATGCAGGTGGGGAAAAGACTCACGATACAAAAGGTTTCTGAGTTGTCTGGCACAGGGTAAGTCGAATAACACCAAAGTTATCCTTGTATCCTGAATTTTAGATGTACTGAGAAACAAAGGAATGAGCTCACATATTGCAAACCTACTTTAGAAACACTTCTGCAGGCAAAATGGGCAGCTGCCGAAGGCTGCAAGGCATGGCCTCTCCCTCACCCACTGTCACACCTCTCCCTTTGCAATGCTTTCTCTCTTTTTGTCTTTTTACACAGAAGAGCTAATTTCATCACTGCTCCTGGATTTCCAATGGTGTTTTGCATTATGAAAGCTTTCCCAATTACTCAAGTGAGTTTTAATAACCAAGGTTTCCAAACTCTCCCCATACTTCCCTCAAAGTTCAGATGTGGTTATGTTAAAACTGAGCCTTTGCAAAGCTCAAACACGTTGCCCAATTCTCTGTGCCCCAAGCCAACGTGTGGGATTTGGCTCCTGTGATCCAAAACGGGCTCAGACCACAGGCAGTGTGAGCTCACCTTGGCTTGGGACAAGTCTGCAGCTATTACAGGGATCTGCAATGCCCTGAACACTCACCCACTCCTTCTCATCGAGTTTTGCTGCTTCATTGTACACTTCGATGGCTGCCTTGTGCTTCCCCAGGAGAAATCTGCAAAAGGATTGCAATGCTTATGTTTTTTCCTGTTTTCAGACCCTGCTGTGCAGCCACTATCAGCTTTGCCCGTGAGAAATGATCCTATCTACTGCTTCTCCAGAGATCTGCAGGAGAAGTTTACAATCTCAGCACTGCTCCCTCTCAGCACTGCTCCCTCTCAGGACCAAGGTCATCCATCCTGGCACTACTGGGGATGTAAGGAATGAATGCCCAGGCTCTGCAGCCTGCTTCTGTGTCCAAGGAAAGAGACAGGTGCCCTAATACAACATCCAGAGACAGAAAAGGGTCTGCAGGGCAAGTCTGCCCAGCTCAGGTCAGCACCTGTAGCTCTGGACCTTGAAATCAGTATCACCTTTCTGCTTGAAGCCCAAAGAAAAACAAAACACAACAGCAGCCAGGCAGATAACAGAGATTCTGCTTAAAGAACAACCCACGCTTCTGGAAGCCAAGCCAAGTGTTGATAAGGAGGAAACATGTCTGGAATTAAGTAGCCTAAGAGAAAAACAAGGCATGGAAGGTCCTGGGTGGCACATCCAAGAGAAACAACAAATAAAACACCACTCACAAGGATCGTGCCACCTGCTTGAGGTTGTCAGCGCTTCGAGGGTTCAGAATGGAACATGTCTGGAAAAGTTCAAGAGATTCTTGAATTTTCCCCTCCAAGCGAAATATCAAAGCTGTAAGATAACATACAGCAGGCAAATTAATCCATTCTCAGCAGGAAAAACGTACCTCTGAGAGCAGGGAAAGGAGGGGGAGCACAGATACATCACACCAACGCTCCTCTGGTGCTCCCCCCTCCTCAGCACCCGCAGGTTGTGTCTGCAGGCAGGACTCCGTGTGCCTGGAGAAATTTGGGTGTCAGAACAAAAGCTGTAAGCTTTAAATCTTGGGCAGCTGCTCGTACAGATGCAGTCTGGATTTCTCCCCTCCCCAGCCTCTCCAGGCTGCACATCTCCACTGTCTGCCACCATGGCACTTGGAACTGGAATGCCACATTTTGGGGAACATTTTTTAGGGGCCAGAGGGCAGGGCAGGAAGAGGAATACCATCCTTGGAGCAAGGAGTGAGACAACAACCACCTGGGGTGGGTAACAAATAGAAAACGTGTGTCTGTAACACAATCAAACACACACCAACACACTGAAGGCCAGGAGCACATAATCCAAGGAGGAACTGGTGACAAGTACAGAGAAAACAGGACATTTAATCTGCCCATTTCATGTGGAAATCCCAAACTTCAAAACTAAATGGAGTGAGCAGGGGGAAAAAATGTATTTTTTACATGACAATTCTATGTTTCCCTCATCCATCCCCTGTATTGTTCTCTGTATCTCAAATCAGGGGTGAGCTGCTTTAGCAAAAAGAAGATTTTCGGACATACCTTGAACATAGACAGCGTATTCACAGAGCCCTTGGGACTCCTGGAGCTGCTCTTTGATGACAGCCTGGAAGGACAAAATTGTAAATGCACATCATTTTAATAAAGCTGATTCCAGAGATTTGGTTACAGTTACAAAAACCACAACCCCACCTGTAACAACGGCACTGGACCATGACTGGGACAACCACACAGTGCACAGGACAGAGCTCTGTGCCAGGAACACTGTGGCCCTTTAGTACTCCTCTGTTCATTCCTAGTCCCAAAGATAATTAGATACTACCTGGGGAAAAAGCCACGAGGCATCTCTGAAAGCATCCTCTGCTGATAAGGGAATCTACTCCAGGCCCTTTGTGAAGAAATAAATTGAACTGGAGCAACTACAGCTGAGTCAATGAAAGCCAAAAGAACAAATGAGGAGTGCACAGGTAAAAAAACCTGATGAAAATTTAAATTCTTGCTGGCTGCATCCATGCAGCTCCCAGTTTGGGGTGGAGTGGGTGCAGCTCGGATATATTACATAGCCACAACTGGTCCAACGTTTAGGAGGATGAACACCCTGAACAGGAACCAAGAGCATAATTTGTGCTCCGAGACTCCTCTTTTGTGCAGAAGTGGAAGGGGGTAAGAATAATTTCTGGATGAGCAGTGACCTGGTGCTCATCTGGCATTCCAGATGTGTATGGTCAGTACCAGCATCCCCTGCCTCCAAGAGGAATAGAAGTGAAGGACCTGAAAACTGAACTGCAAATACGGCACATAGGAGGAAGACTATTACTGAGAAAGTTATTCTTGAGAAGGTATTAACTGAGAAGTTGTTAGTGAGAAGAAGGAAAGTTCTTATTGACGATCCTCACTCATAAAGAGAGGAAGGAAAAGGAAGAAAAAGCCTGAATTGCTCTTTCCTCACCTGTACCTGCTAATTTGTATAAATAACTCTTTACAAAGTGCATTATTATAAACCATTCAACTCAGAAACAACCAACGCCTCCTCAATTCAGACACTCTGGATTATTCCATCTACATAAGCCCAGATTCTCAGAGCAAGAGAGGGCAATAGAGAGCTATCTTTTAGAGAAATCTGACTAATTCTATAAACCCCAAAAAGTCCCACAGCAAAAGGCCCTCAGCTGAGGAATATGATCTGTAGTCCCAGATTTCCCCACACAAGTTAATTTAAGGTGCTGATGACAGAATTTAGGCACAGCTGGCAGGAGACCAGACAGTCTCTGTGTCATCCCATGGGATGCTGCAGCTGCAGACTCTCGGGGACGTATGCCTGGCACCTTGCTGGAGTGGCACTGAAAGGGTCAAAATCACTTTAATGCCTTCACTTTGGGGATTTGATGTCAGTAAATAAACAGTTTTTAATGGCCTTTTAGTTCATTCTATGGGAGATTTAAAAACCCTTAGAGAGGGAGCATTTCAAAGAACTGAGTGGGAAAGACCAAAATTAATTAACATCACAGGTCACTTGTTTGTTAGTGAGACTAAACTAATGGATTTTACAATGCCCAAACTGTCCTGGAATCTTCCAATTTCACTGCAGAAACACTGTTTTGTGAGCTCTGAGGAAAAGCAAAGCTGGCCTGCCAAGCAGAGGAGTATTTATTAGCTGTCTTCTCTCGATTTCTGCCTGCTATTTCCTTGCTTCCATGACTGATGAAGACACTGAGACATCAGTGTTGCCCTTGTATCATCTTGTTATTTTCTCTGGTTTCCTGAGCTGCGTGTATTTTTCTTTTCCACACTCTGTGATTCCACATCCCACCACAGAAACAATCAACACATGGATTCACACACAAAAACTCCAGTCAGACAACAAAAAAGGGAAACAATTTTCTGGTTTGAGGGCTAGTCCAACTTGTATTTCTATGTGTGTAAACCAAGACCTGAGAGGAAATCACTGTACTGATGATACAATGCCCTTGCTCTGTTAATTAAGAGCTAAATTAATTTCCTCCAGCCCACCCGTTTCCTAAGCACCCCCAGGACCTCTCCAGCAGAGGCAAGTCCTGACCAACTTGGTGTTTCAGAAGCCCAAAAGTCTTTTCAGATCTTTGTTGCACATGCCAGAACCAGAAAGGCAGCTCTTGTCCCCTCCTCCTGCCCCTGGGTGCCTCATCTTCTCGTGTTCATTTATCAGGAAAACACATGGTTAAATAATAATTTGCCATTTCCTTAGTCCACTTACCATTATAATCCCAAACAAACAACCAGCTCCAAACTACTCACCAAGCCTAAGATGAATTACAGCATGCCATGGATCATGTGTAAAATGAAAGAATCTTGCTCAAGAGTAACCAGGATATTTTTTATTTACACTTGGTAGTAATGTTTCCCTCAGCTGAAGTGTTTTCATAGCCTCTCTGTAGTACCATAGAGAAACCTGCACTGTGGAACTGTGTTACTGTTAGTTTGGCAAACCCTATCCATCACTTGTAACAACAGAGGTTTGCAGTTCTTTCCACTTTCCCTTTCCCAGTGACATCCTGAGCTCACAGGTTGCTCCAGAGCTGCACCCTTGGATCCTGAAGGTAGCCAAGGATTGGAGAACACTGAAGTATTTTTATTTGTGTTTTCTCTTGGTCCCCTTATTCCAAAAGAAGTCAGGAAAGAGGATGGTTTGGAAACTCTCAAGAAAACTGTTTTTTCATTACATCAGTAAAATAACTCCCTGATTCTGGAGGCAGCTCTTACCTTACACTCCTCGTAGTCTCTGCGGACATAGAGCAGATAAATCAACCAGTTCTTCCTCTCTAGGAGTGGCAGCTCCGGTGCTGTACATGGAAAATATTCACAGAACACAGGGAATCAGACTGAGCAGCAGAGAACCTGGAACAGATATTCCCAACCACCCCAACTGCCTACTAGGCAAGTAATTCAAGAACTGAAATTGCAATTAATGATTTGACTTGAAGGCTGGAGTGTGGACTTCTAACCAGGGTCTGGTTTTATTCTACTTCTCAAGCTGGTGGATAAAACACCGTGTTCAGAATAGACAGTAAATAAAAGCTCTAAGCAGAAACCTTCCACCTGGTCTACTGGAAGATGTCCCTGCCCACGGCAGGGGGTTGGAACAAGGTGGGTGTTAAGGTCCCTTCCAACTCAAACCAGTCTGGGATTCTAAGACTTGAGGCGTCGGTTCCTTCTGGAGTGGCTCCTGGAGTAAACAGCTCCACACACACATTTTAATTCAACACCAACACTGGCTGGAGGAATTGGATTTTTTCAAATGCACAAGAAGCAGCTTGGAGGAAATGAGTTGGATTCACATTTTGAAAGTAGGGAAGAATCAAAGGTCTTTAAGATAAATTTCTGGGAGTGAATGAGCAGGAAACGGGCGATACACACAAAAGGAGATTGGGGAAATGAAGTCTGAAGGTGTGAATAATTTAAAGAGGTCAAACACAGTTCTTTGAAACTGTGAAGGGACTATGAAACATCACAGGTCTGAGAGACTGCGAAGCTACTGCAGAAAAACACTTGATGCAGTGGAGGAGGAAGCCTTGTGCTCCAGCATTTCAGCGGTGCGGAGCCCGCAGCAGTAATTATGGCAGATCACGGATGGATGTTGCTTAGCGATATCCACGGCGGGTTTACAAGTTGAACGCGCTGCTGTGCATTTCATTAAGGCTGGGAATGTACTGCCTGGGACTGGAGTCTCCGTGCCGAGGGGTAACCATAGCAACTGGCCCAAAAGCTCCGTGTTTGCAAGTCAATATTGTGACAGAGTGCAGAGGCAAAGGCAGGCGAGGGCTGGGGCAGAGCTGGGGGGCGCAGCACAGGGACAGCTCCTCCAGCCCCCCGGGGCACGGCACGGAGCCACCCGCGGACACACGGGCTCGGCTCCGGCAGCGCCGAGCACGGAGCACGAGGTGACACTGCCGAGTCCGGGGTCCCCTCTGCCATCACAGGGCAGGAAGAAGAAACCCTACACGGGGAAGGGCTGCATCACGTCGGGAGGCAGGTGCCAAATGTAATTATCTTTTGGAATGGCTGAGCTTTAATCACCTCTGGAGCACACCATGCTCTCCCCCACAACCCACGTCAAGTACAGTTTCACTGAGAGCTCCTAAAACCAACATCCTTCAGCTGCTGAATTTGGAAAACATTTCACAAAGCCATTCTCATTTTCTTGGTTTTTCTTTCCTAAATTCCAGAATATCCATCTAGATTTACATTAGAGCTGAGAATTAAGTGTGTGCACTAGCAATTTAAGGTCAAATACCTTCTAAAGAAGGTTCAAGTACCCTAAAACAAATAGAAAGCTTGCAGTCCAAACAAAAAAGTATTCCAAACAAACAAAACAGTAATCCAAACAAAAAAGTAATCCAAACAAACGAGTAATGCAAACAGGCTAAGCTTACAGAAATGCACAGATCAGGGATCCAGATGTTCCCAAATTCTGCTCTGCTGTGGAGTACCTGGATGTTTGTAAGTAAGGCATTTTAATAAGCGTGTTCCCAGATCTGATTGATTGAGTTCTGATGGCTTTATGTTTTCCATTTGTCCTTCTTAGAATGAAAGGATGAAGGGAAGAGTCAAGACGCTGCCTAAATAGCCACAAATGGATTGAAACCCCACTATTTCACATCTGAAGCCCATTCAGGGGCAACCTAATTCAGTGACACTCTGTAATTACTCCCCTGTCTAAGTTACTATGGATGCCAGGGTGTGACAGAAACACGGCACTTGGGGGTGCTAGCCCCTGGATCCCTGGAAATGCCCAAGGCCAGGCTGGACGGGGCTTGGAGCAGCCTGGGACAGTGGAAGGTGTCCCTGCCCATGGCAGGGGGTGGGATGAGGTGAGCTTTAAGGTCCCTTCCAACCCAAACCAGGCTGGGATTCTAGAAAAGCAGCTGGACTTGTGTGCCCCTTCCTGCCTGGCATCTCCTGGTGCCACTATCTGATACAAAACACCAAACCTGGCACACCTGGGCACTTCTCACCTTCTTTTTAAAGTATGGATTTAAGGACAGACACTGCAAACTCTGCATACCCATCAACATTTCACTAACAGTCAAAACTGAAGTATCCTTCACCATTTTGTGCCGATTAATACAGCCTCAAATTAGAAAATCCTGCAGCTGTCTGAAATAGGGAATAATCAAAAGCTCTCCAGACACACCTCACCAGGTCTCCAGCCATCTGTTCATGCCTTACTGGGAGGTTAACAAGAAAAAGTACCATTTAAGGTTAAAATATACACCAGTGTTGTGGGCTAAGTAAACCAGAGAGGGGATGAAGGATTGGTTGTTTAATTCCTGAAGGAAAGAGCTTTTTCACACTTATGAGGCAAGAAGGATGTTATACTCCACTCCCACGCCACGGAAACGCCTGCTGGGAACAGGGATGGGAAGGAAGAAATGCTGAACGTCAGAGTGAGGGCTGAGCAGAGCATCAGGCTGCAAAGGAAAGGGGGAAAACCCAAGGAGTTGCCTAAGAGTTCTGGGATGGAGAGAAAACAGAGAAATCAAAAGCCACTGTGAGCCCCAGGAGTGAACACCGCTCACATCTGCAGAGATAAACCAGCTCTGCTTCCCCCAGTGATACAGTGAGCTAAGGATAACTGTGTGGGATTGGGAAAACACAGGGAGATTTTATGCTCCTAAATCTCATTTGAAAATAGCAACAAAGATGACTGAGGAGACACAAATTGCTTTTCTTTCCTCTTTCTCCCTAAAACAAGCAAATTGAAAGCAGGCAAACAATTCTGGTGTTCTGTAAAATCTATGTCTAAATTCATGATTAAAATTGACACAGGAACATATCTGATCCCCCCCAAAGGATTATTACCAGGCTCTATGCTCTGTTCAGATGCAGAAAGAATGAATGGAAATTATTTATACACCTCTCCAGAGCCACAACCATCTTAACCTGCATTTCTGCTTTCCCACAAAGCCGTGGATACCTGCTCCTGGTGCATTTATCTTCCTCAGGTTTGCTCCCCCAGCCTGCTGATAAGGGGTGTCGCAGTGCCACGGGTCACTGCATTCTCCTGAAGAAAATGGAAATACAAATTCCTGGCCATTTGGGTTTCTAGCTCCAGAGAAAGGGAATAAAACACTTTCTTCAACATATGGACCTTCAGGAGTTTCTCCTATGTCACTGCTATATGAAGACACACTTTTCTTTGTCACCTCTAGCAATAATCCAGGCACAGGTTGGAAAGCGTAGTTTAGATCCTTCTAGCAGTGAAGAAACAAAAAGCCATTATTTTCTGTAAATCAATCTGCTCAAGGGCCAGTCCAGGAAATCACAGCTATCAAAAAACTTGGTATCTACAGAAAACGAGTTTATAACTTGCATAATTGTCTTTTGGCCTCACTTTTGTGGGATTACAAAAGTCCTGCGCCAGGGAGTCAGGCACCAAATATATGATTAAATGCCTGTGATGTGTGTTTTGATTGAATTCAAAAGGGAATCCATTTGATTCCCTACCTCCTCGCTGGCCAGTGATTGATTGCACAAGCCACTTCCAGCAATGTGATTTTTCTTTCTGACAATGCTCCTTTAAGGAGCCACTGAAGCAGAAACCCTGACAGAATCAGAGTAAGATCATCAGGTTTGTATCTACGCTGCTCTATCATCACTCTTCCCTTTATTCATCCTCTTATAGATTTTCTCAGAGGACTGAAAAAAATAATAATGAGTTATTCCCTTTTGTGTAAACCTCCCTAGGAAATTATTTTGTGCTTGCATCTTCATATTGGGTAATTATAGCTTAGAGATGAACTATCAAACATTTAGATTTAATAAAAGGGCTTTAAACTGCTGTAAAAAGAAAGAGGGTGAAAAAAGCCCCAGAAGCTCTTAAGAGATTTCGTAGGGGAAATGATTATGAAAACACCAACATTAAGAAGTGGCTCAAGAACACATTTTAGTCATCTCAGAGGAAAAAAACAGTTCAGAGCCCAGCCCTCCTTCCAATCCAGATTGCTGGAAAGGGTCCAAGCCCCAGTTCACCCCTTCCAACTCTGAACCCAACCCAACTCTTGCAGCAACCTGGGCAAGAGCAGCAAAAGGGCAAAACACTCAAGAAGACACAAAGAACTTGTTATTGCCCAAAATCCACAATAATCTAAAGCACACATAACATACAGCAAAAGGAGAGGGCAGAAAAGCATTGGAAAGGCAATTAAATAGAAGTATTTTTATTTTTTTTATTCTGTAGTAGCTTCACAAGCCAGTCTGGATCCGTCGTGGTAGGTACCACATACGTGGGACCAGTTTTCCAAAAGGACTCAGCTATCCCTTTCCAACTGCTAATTCAAAATTCCGTGTTGCAAAACAGCATCATCCAAGCACAGAGATATTTTCAAAACTAACACACACAGGCAGTGCCTCAAGTCTCTGTGACGTTTTGCTGTCGAGGCAAAAGAAACCCAAAAGAATTTCATAAAGTGAATCTTACAATCACAGGATGGTTTGGGTTGGAAAGATAATCGAGTCCCACCCCCTGCCAAGGGCAGGGACACCTTCCACTGTCCCAGGGTGCTCCAAGCCCCGTCCATCCTGGCCTTGGGCACTGCCAGGGATCCAGGGGCAGCCACAGCTGCTCTGGGCACCCTGTGCCAGGGCCTGCCCACCCTCCCAGCCAGGAATTCCTTCCCAATATCCCAGCTAACCCTGCCCTCTGGCAGTTTAAAACCACTGCACTTTGCTCTGAAAAAAATCAAAGCAAGAAGCTGGGCTGGGACAAAGCCAGAGGGATGGAGGTGATCAGCTCCCATCGTCAGGCAAGGCTTGCTTGGACACTCAGCAGCACTGGATTGCACTGGATTGGATTGGAGATTCAATCCCCATTTCCAAGTAATTCCGGTCACTGCCTTCACGGCAGGCTCCCAGTGGCACAAAGCCATTCACTCCTCGCTGCAGGAGAGCATCCCCATGTGAGAGGCAGCACAGGGAGTTCTCTGCGGGCGCCACCCGCCCCATCCCGCGCTCCCAGCCCGGCCTCCTGCGGACGTGTGCTGACATTATTGCCAGGGTTACCATTATTTCCACTCCCAGGGCTTGAAAAAAGTTCAGGCATTGCTGTGGTTACAGCCCAAAAGCAGCTCCGTGCTCTCATATCCATGTTAAAAAAACATGGATAGGGAGGATGAGCCCATCTGTGCCTGGCTCCTTTTTGCCTTGAGCTTCACAAGCTGTCAACGCCAGGAATTCCACTACCGTTTGTAAATCCAGTGTCGGGGGAGAATGGGCATCTTCTGGGCAAAAATAACATTAAAATAACAGGGTGCACACTCAAACAGCTTCTACAGAACAGCACAGAACTGCAGGGAATTGGATTTTCCAAAACACAGTATGATAATGGAGAGAAAGCATTTGTAAGCTCTAACATCAATCTTTTTATCAAGATTTAAAACTTACAGACTGCCTTGGTGTGATAGGAGCATCCTACAAATTTCTAGCAGAGCCAAATTTAACAAGAAATCCTCTTCCTTCCTCAGACTCTTTTACTGAGACTGTGGCAGTATAAATACATTAGAGATTTGAAAGAAAACTAGCACAGGAGCATTGCTCTTCCTACGCCCAGATCCATCCTTGGAGTTTGAAAATGGAGCCGTTAATGTATTCAAAACTCAGTAATAATGAAAAATAACCGCAGAACCCAGCACTCAGAAGAGGCTCTACGAGCTGTGTTTCACTCACCATGTGTGCGTGAATATATGTGAGAATGGAGGTGTCTGAGTGCACAAATCCCTCTAAAATGGATATAAACAACAACAAAAAAAGGAACAGCTTTCTGCTGCAGCCCTTCTCTGTTTAATCCCCTTTCCCTCTGTTTTCCCGTTTGCAAATTGTAGCTGGAACACCTTTAAATCAAGCCTTAAAGCCGTGTGGTTGCTCGTTATTTACAGTCAGCTGGGGTTAATAAAACTCATCACACACAGCCCGGCACTGGCGAGGAGCCGTAACTCATCCCCAGAGCTGCCTCCCGTGGTTTAATGGCTCCACGAGGTGCAGGGAAAGCTGGAAGGAGGCTGGAAAACAGTGGTTTAAACAACAACAAAAAAAAAGCAACATTTCTGACTCTCCACCTCCCCCTGCAGGAAAATTAGCCAAGGACAGATGAAAGAGTTCAAAATTGTATCTTAAATCTGATTTATACTCTAGGGCATGGGGAAATAAAGGCATTTTCTCTTGCTACTTTGCACTGCATAAATCTCAGAGTTGCCTGCTCAGATTTGCGGGTTTTCTGATTTAAGACATTTACAGTTCTGAGTTGCTCCAAAGAAAGATAGTTTCATTTATGAGACAAATACACTGATTATTCAATAAATTTGCCTTATAAATAGAATTAATTTATTCAATTATTTGTCTTCTACTGTGTGCTGCTCAAGTTCAACCTTAAGGTGAAGTGGGGCTGATCTGTAAATAAACACACTTGTGATCCCCTGGACCTCCCAGTGCCCATGAGGTTCCCAGGGGCAGAACCAGTTTGGTCCCTGGGAAATCTCTTTTAGTGGTGAGATACCACTGCGCAGTCCTGAATCCATCGGAGGGGATGAGATTTACACACATTAACACAAGTACATGATCCTGATCATTACTCCATAAAAAGTTTAATTCAGGCCTGATAATGCTCAATTCAAGGCTAAAATTTGATTCAAACAAATAACACTGGAGAGAAATTTAGTAACAAATGCCTTTAAAATGAAATTTGAAAAAGGTCTTTCTTTGAAATGGTCTTTCTGAAAAATAAGAAGTGAAAGTCTATTTGCTCTGCACAAGTCAACTTTGACCATCGGCGCTGACTGCTGAGCAGAGATGTGCTCAGAACAGAGGAAAACCAAAAAATAGGGGTAAAAACTTACTAGGGCTACTTTTCATGTTAGTTCTTAAGTCCCTGAGGATGCAGACACCACACTTGGAGATGCTCAAAGATCCAAGCCCTGGCATGCCATCCCAGCTCTTATCTTCTCTGTTTAAAGCACGTCCGGCTTGGTGCCTTGTGCTCCTGTAGGCAAGGTGGAGTCTGAGCTCTCTCCAGGTGTGTGTTTGCCAAGGCTGTTCCCAGATTTGGGAAGCAGAGCCCACCACTGCAAAGGCTTGGCAATAAAATGCCTTATGAACAGCAGAGGTGGTCTGAGATACTCACTGCTGGCTCCTCACTGTCTCCTCCCACAGCAATGCTGGGATGAGAGATATTTCCCTCATGAAGTGGCTGCAGGCATTCCCAAAATAACCAGCTTCTCATTAATTCCAGCATCAGGAGCACAGTAGTTTGGGGATTTCCAGTCTAATCCTTCCTTTGGCTTTAATTCCTATGCTTAGTCTTTTTCTGTCTACAGCGTGAGGTATTTTACATGGAAATTGAAACAAAAGTCATTATAAGGCATTTGTAAGAAAAGCTTTTCCTTTAGAAAGCAAAATAAAATTCCAACAGGGAGAGGACCACAATCCAGCCATAACGGTCTTTGAAACTTCCCACTCCAAAAGGAACAGCACCTAGAACCTGTCCTCGCTTCATCCACGGCCGTGTGGCCTCAAATACTGGAGGAATATTTTAAGAATATATATATACAAAAAAAGATAGAAGCTGGTCTTGCAAACATTTTACTGCTCCCTACTGCAAGACCTTATAGTTTGAGTTCTTTCATCCTCATTGCCTCAGGATAAAGTTTTCCAGGTGGGAAATCTCAGTCTATCCTGGGATGAACATTTGCCTGTGCATCTTCACTCTTCCCTACTGCACAAATGCGTTAATGATACAGTCTTTAATTACAGTCACAGAAGCACACCCTGCCTCCTTCTAATTATGAGTATAAAAATGAATCACAGTCAGGCAGGGAACGAAATTGTTGAGAATTATGAATAAACCAGTGACTAAATCCCAGGACTTGCAGCATGTGTAAGGCAGTTGGAAGCATCGGCAGTGAAGGGGACAGGCCCTGGAAGGAGTGAATGGAGATGGTTTTTATTCAAAAAGCCCTCGGTGAGCTGCTCCTTGCTCAGCAAATCCCATCATTCCTGTGCCACAGATGCTGTTGGAGAGCTGGGCTAAATCCAACAGGTGATTATGTCATGAAAGACTCAGATGCTCAAATTCCAGCTGCACAGGCAACGGGAATTCTGACTCTTGAGTGAGCTGCGTCTCCTTCAAGTGTCTGAAAACGAAGATATGAGTGACCTGCCTTGGGCTGTGTCCAAGGCAAAGGAGAGGAAGAGGCATCCTTAGGAAGGGATTCATCCCAGCACAGGTGGCTGGGAGAGGTCAGGGAATGGCACAGATGTCCTTTCCACTGACTAAACATGGAGCACGGCTGATCTGCTGAGACTTGTTCTGCATCAGAGAGATCTCAGTGCAGAAAGATGGATCCCACCCTTCCTAAATTTGTCACTTACTATTTTTACAGAATTATTTTTAACTTTCCATCAGGAGATGCCATTTTATCTGTATGCAGCACACCAACAAACTGGAGCTGAAGGCTTTAAAATCAAAAGAAATTTGCCTGGCACCAAGGACTTTCAAAGAAGCTTCAAAAAATGAATTTACCTGTTTTAAAAGCTGGCACTTAATGTTCCCTGCTGTGCTGCCTGCAAAGGATTCCCTGCCCCCGTCAGCACAGATATTAATGTACACACACAAGAGGGCAGAGCTGTGCTAGCACATTCCAATTTAAATATTACCAGCTCTTCGCGGTGCAAGGATTACAGGGCCGTTATTTTGGGGAGAAGAGGATGAAGCGAAGGATATTATAGAATTTAATTACCCAGAAATGATAATCCATTTTTTTAATCTCACTACTCAAAACTAGCAGCTGCATCAGATCCTGAGCATCACACACAGCACTCACTGCTCCCCACTTATCGGCGAGATGGAAATACCCAAGTCTCTTACATAAAACAATGATGTAATTACCAACTAATCTAGCTTATTTAGGAACCAATTTCTTCCCACAAGGTTGGGGGTTTAAATGGACTAAAAGATGTCTTGCATGTGGCCAAATGGAAACAAATGGGTATGGACAGATAAGGGCTGGATTGGCTCCCCCTGACCACAACATTCCCACTAAGGCCTTTTCTTTCTGACACACTTAGAAGTATTAATTAATTTAACTCAAGGGGGTTGTTTTTATCTGGATTTCTCAGGCAGCTTCACTCTTACAAGTTCAAAGGCAGCTTTGAAGCCAGCTCAAAGAATGGATTTATATTGATTTAAGAAAATGTATCAGAAATTCAGAAATGATCAGCACTGCAATTGCATGGAACCGACTCCTCGGGGTAGAGAGTTCCTGTTCTTCAGATTAAGCACTCACAGAATCCCTTAAAACATCTGCAGGAGCAGGAGGGATCCCCACTGGTTCATCTGGGCAAGCAGGAGCCACCCACAGAGAGACAGGACAGCTCATCAAAAGACACTTATCTATTTCTGCATAATCTGAGCATTATTTATTATCTAAGAGCCACATTTTGAGACTGTTTATTGTCACAGGCACTTCCTAACTGGAGTCACCACCCAACAGGCCAAGCAGTGCATTGCAATGTATCCATTTATAGGAGACTTTTCATTTCATGTCTCCAAATGTTTTGTTAACCAAAAGCCTGCAGCATCCAAAACCTGTCACTGGATATTAGGCCAAGCTTGCGGTTGATAAATGGAAAGCAACAAAAGCCAAAGCACTTTGCCAAAGGTCACAGTTAATTCCTTGCTTCAAACCCTAGAAAAAACATACCTACAAAACATCCAAAAAATACCCCAATGCCCAGCCCCTGGGAGAACACTTGACCCCTGCTAATACTTTTACAGGGTTTTCGTTTTGAAAATTATCTACCTGACCCTTCCTGTGGTAAGTGTAGAGGAGGTTGATGACAATTCAGAATTCTCATTCTTGACAGATTAATGGATTTTTAGGACAAGTTCTTCCCAGTGATTCAAGTGAAATCCATTTTGCTTCAGTGAGTTTATTATACCATGTACATATTTAGGATTCTACCTTGTCATTAAAACACCATCAGTGCATCTCAGGAAGTCTGAGGTCTCATATTCATGTAGAAATCCAAATGCATTTAAAATTGTCCCATTAACCTCTGAACTGTTATTAGACAAGCATGAGCTCAGAACTTACTTTCTAAACATTTTTTCCACAATAAAGGGAAATAAATTCAAGTTATGCTCCATAAAAATCAACAATACAAGCTGGCAAAAGCACTTCTCCACTCCAGTACTATCAGATCCTATGAAATGACTAGATTTGCTTGTGTGGGAAAAAGAAAGTGGGAAGATGGGAGACAGCCTATCTCAATTCCAAAGCAGTAAAGCATTTAGGAAAATATTTGATTAATTTAGAATGCAGGAGGCAGATTAAAACCCCACCTCAGCAGGCTGACATTAACTCCTTATCACTTCAAGGAACAGATCTCCCTTTATTCCACCCTCAGTTGCTTGGGGATCAGCACAGGGAGGGTTATGGATCTTGATGGAGCAACAAAGGGAATTGATTTTCGGAGCAGCTCTCCCCACAGAGGGTAAAGGACAATATAATGAATGGTTTTGCTACTCCTGTGTCAGATGCTGAGGAACGAGTGTCACCACGTGTGGCCACAAGGTCCTCAGAGGGAGTCGCCTCCACCCGTGCCATTAATTCAGATCTCTGGATGGAGAGATTTCCAACCCGATGCCACCAGCACCATCTGCTCCAGAACCTTTAGACCTCCTTCACCCTTGTGGGACACTCATCCTCTTCCCTGTGGGCTGGCCTGCCTACAAGCCAGACTCGCCCAAATCCCAACTTTCGGGCTTTCGCAGCCCAGCAGCCACATGAGGGATCATGAGGGATCATTTACGAGCAAATTCTGCCTCCCAGCTCGGCGTTATCGTTTTAAGAGCCATAAAATCAGGCTGCTAAATACTGGTTGTAGGTTTCCACTTTTTCTTGGCTCACAGGAGATACAAGGAACAGTGAAGGGAAGCTACTCAGTTCAGGTTACAAATAGCCAATGTGTTCACACCTGCATCACTGAAAACATGGTCTTCTAGTTAAAGCTACAAACCTCACATGTGGATTTTGCCATTCCAATGATTTTTGGCAAATTTGAGACTCCATTCCCAAAAACGCACATTTAATACCTCACTCCTGCTCCGTACAAACACGGACAAGCTGTTACAGGCTGAATGGCATGGTTACAATAGGGCCTCAGCAATTACTTGGTCCCACTCTGCTACATCTGTGTGCAACCACATCATCCATTACTGCTCTGGCACAGGTTTTGCCCACACCAAACTGTTCATACGGTGTCTGCATTTGACAGACCTGTTTGTGCTAATGTTGGGTTCAGGATCTCTCTTGCCTGAGAAAACGCTGATACCGAAGCTTTATCCTGGTTGAAAATACAATGCAAATATAAAAAGGCAACAGAAAGTGGCCATTCAGTGTTTAAAATAAGTTTAGCAGCACTCTTCTGTTCGAACAGCACTGATGTAGCCTGGCTCCTAAAGTTCATCCTAATTCTCCTCAGCCAAACTAAAATGGGATGTGATAATTAATTAAGATGTTCTACAAATATTCTATTAAAAAAACCCAGCTGCCATGGGAAAAAAAGATGCTGCTCTTTCCTGCCAAATTCCACAAAAACATATCCAACATCCCTTCGTTCTCCCTCCTCCTCTTTTCCATGCCCCCAGTCCCCCACCCACACGCAGAGGACACTGTTACATCACTCCAAGTACAAATCTTTTTGCTGCCCTCATTTCCCAGAGATTAACAATCAGGCAGCTCAAATCAGCTTTCCCTGCTGCACTGAAGTCAAATATTAAATGGCAAAGCCCAAAGGCTTCCAAGGCATTTCAGTCAGAACAACCCAAGGTGTGCCAGGCACTGGAGATGCCTCAATTTACCTTAAGGGACAGAAAAGAGAATTACAAAAGTCACAGGCTAGAGGATTTTTTTTAATCATCACAGTTTACTTGGAGTCAAGGGTTGTGTCAGTACAAAAGGGAGATCCAGAGCCACAAATAAATGGGATTTGCACAATGAGGCAGAGCAGGGTGGGGGTTATGGAGGATGAGGAGATGGGAGTCATAACCTTTATGGGAAAGGATGGAGATGAACATCTCATCATGGAGCCCATCAGTGCCTCCATGGAAGTCACACTAATTGCTTCAAAGTAACCAATTTAGAGTAATTTTAGAGCAATCCCTGCTCTGAAAGAGTTGAGGATCAAGATAACAGTAAATCTGGGAGTTATTTTTACTTGCATGCAGGCCTGAAGCAGTAGCAATCTTCTCCTCAGCTCTGGGCAAGCTACCAAAGAGGCCTGGGCTTGTGCCGAGACCCCAGGCCACATCTCCAGGACAGCCACACTCAGCTCAAGGGCTGGAATTCTAGCAGGAACTGGGACTATGTGAGGTTAGCCCGAGCTCCCCAAAATTGAAGTGGCTCTTCCAGCTTCCCAAGGCCAAGGCCTACATGCACGACAAAGAACATTCCCCCCTTGGGCAGAATGTCAGTGCAGTGCCCAGCTGCCAGTGCTACTCCTTTGTACTGCCAGCATTATCCCAAGGCAGTCTCTGTCCCAAGGAATACTCTGACAGGCACACCAGGGCAGACAATGACCAAAGGGCTGTGTTCACCAGCGGAGCTTCCCTGAATGTGATGCAAGGGAAATGGAGGACTGCTTCTGGCACTGGGAGTAAATACACTTAATTATAATTTGAATTGATGGGGCCCTCTGCACACTTGAGCAAGGAGAGTCCATTAAAAACCATCCCAAAAGCTCAGCTCAGGTAGGCACAAAAGCTCTGCAGGGACCAGATCTGTGCTGGAAGGGGAGCAGAGATGGAAACACTCATCGTGTGTGTGAGGCAAGTCCTGCCTCAAGAACGAGGGAAAGGGGCAAAGGAGAGGCTGAAGAATTTACCAGATCCCTCAAAAACCAGCAGGATTTGGTAAAACATTTTGAACCAACAACAGAAATTGTACCTGTCCAGTTCAGATTCAACCAAGACTTCAAAATAACAATTTGCACTGAGTGAATTAACACATTTTCAGTATTAAAAAGAAATAAACAAAAGCAAAGAAACAATAATTAAACCCAGTCACAACCTGCCTGATTTGGTACCACTTTTACTTCAAAAATTGGAACATATGACATAAAAAACACCCACAAGACACAATGTTTGCTTCCCAAAATTATTTCCAGAGGAAGACATTATTCTGAAGAACCCAAAACAAACCCGTTATTATTTGAGAGGATAAATGAGGATCAAACTCATTAACAGCCCCATAAGTAAGTACACAATAAAATAAACGATTCTCAGATTATAAGCAAACATGATACAGGCTGTGGCTACAATAAGTCAGCCAGGAACAGCACTGAGCTCACAGAGACCCTGGAAAAATATTGGTACTCAGCAAATTACAGTCTAGACAGTCTCCTCTTTTCCCAGAGGACATTTATTTCCTCCTAGACAACTGCACACACTATATAGAAGAAACCTTAAAACCAACCTGTCCAAGAAACACAATCTTATCTTCAAACAAACCTTTTTTAGGACGGGGTTTTGTTGGTTCTGTAGCCGCTGGCGATGAAGAAACCTGAAAAGACAGAAACCAGGAGTAGTAAATATACCAGGCAAGGTTTCTTGGAGCTCTGTTCCAGAAAATAATCAGAAAGGACAACTGGCAAATCCCAAAGGAGGGCATAAAAATAGCAGCATTGCTGCTGGACAAACTCTGCCCTGCCAAGCGAGGCAGAGATTTCTGTTCCACAGCTCGATTAAACAAACACCCTCATTGTGCAGCACATCCCTGCCCGTGGGGTCACTCCTGATCACCAGCATCCTGGGAAGTGAGCTTTACCTTGCAAAAAAAACAATACTGGAGCATTTAAGGAGCTAATTAGAGATCACACAGAAAATAAGTCAGAAACATTTATTATAAAATATTTATGAAGTTAATTAGGGCAAAGCTGTTCCCGGGGAACCATCTGAGTGGGCAGGATGTGAGCACAGGGATGTCCCACCACATGGAGGGCAGGGAAACACTGCAAACACTGTCCAGAGCTCCCAGTCCATGGAAAATAAATTCATTTTATATGATTTTCTTACTTTGCATCAACCATCAAACCTTCACGGAAGAGAAACAGATTTACACAGGGAAGTATTTTTATTTTTCACTTTGCTTTTTGAGAAGACACAATACAGGATTTTATACCTGTGTCACCTCCCCTCTCCTTAAAACAATAATTTTTAAAATCAGAGATTCAGTCAACCTTTGTTCACTGCAACGTTTTGAGGACATTTTCTAGTTGTATCTTTTTTCCTGGAGATGGGGCAGATCAGAGATGCTGTGACATGAAAAAGAACCCAAGAAAGGCTCTTCCTTTTTTTTTTTTACTGTTTGCTTTTTTGTTTCTTAACAGTTTCTAAAATTGTATTGACTTTTCTGATTCCTATTATGAAAAACTGAGTTGCTATTTTCACAGAATTACCCAACTCCAAGCACTCCATCTTCAGCAGGAATAAGCAGCACAAACATCTAATTTTTTAATATATTGCAATCTTTTTTAAACTGCACACACATCATTACAATTCTGAGTCCTCTCACTCAGCTCTGTTAAGACTTTCCTGGAGCTTCTCCTATTTCCTCCTCACCTCAGTAACTTTCTACTTATCCTTTTGTCCAGATCATTTCTAAGTGCACTGAACAACCCAGGCCTGGTACTGATCCCTGCAGGGCTTCATAGCAACCACCCTCCACCACAGAAAACTTAAGGAATTATGGAATTGGTTTGGATTGGAAGGGACCTTAAAGCCCATCCAGTGCCACCCCTGCCATGGCAGAGACACTTTCCACTAGCCCAGGCTGCTCCCAGCCCCAGTGTCCAGCCTGGCCTTGGGCACTGCCAGGGATCCAGGGGCAGCCACAGCTGCTCTGGGCACCCTGTGCCAGGGCCTGCCCACCCTCACAGGGAGCAATTCCTTCCCAATATCCCATCCAGCCCCTGCCCTCTGGCAGTGGGAAGTCAATCCCTGTGTCCTGTCCCTCCAGCCCTTGTCCCCAGTCCCTCTCCAGCTCTCCTGGAGCCCCTTTGGGCCCTGCAAGGGGCTCTGAGCTCTCGCTGAGCCTCCTTTTCTCCAGGCTGCACACCCCCAGCTCCCTCAGCCACTCCTTGTGCTGCAGTCCCTTCTCCATCTCCATTACTCTTCCCCTGTTCCAGCCCCTAATAATCGATTATTAATGTTAGTTACTTTAGCAAAGGCTGAATTTCCCCTCACGTTTTCCATACCAAGTGTGCAGATTAAAAACTCGCTCTTCAAAAAAACTTCCCGCCGACGCCATCTCTCACTTCCCTTCCCCTCCGCTCATCTCCCCTCCCGTCCCTCGCCCCTCCGGTCCCTCTCTGTCCCCTCAGCCCGGGCGGATCTCGCCCCTCACCGTGGCGTCCTGCGGCTCCGCCATGGCCGCGGCGGGCC
>VXAC01002720.1:720151-770999 GCA_013399225.1 Rhipidura dahli | reverse complement strand
GGCGCGGGGGGGGCGGGGCTCCCCATGGCCCCCGCCCGCCACTTCCGGCGCGGCCATGGCGCGCGGGGCACGGCGGGAAGGCGGCGGTGGTGACAGGAGGACCCCGGCCTCCCCCCACTCCGGTCCCCTTTTAATGTGGAAAAACACCCGAATAACCACAGAAATAATAAAATGTCCGGCTTTTGGAAGGTTTTATTGGGAACTCCGCGGTGTAGAGGGAAATGAGGCCGCCAGGGAGAAGGGAAGCGCTGAGCGGCCGTGGCCCCGCTCCCTCCCCGCCCCACAGCAGCAGGGAGGGCGTTGGAACGGCAGATTTTGTTTATTTGCCTTTCAGTTTCCACAGTAACTGTGGCGATGGTGTCCAGCCAGCTAGGTAATTCACCTGCGAGCGCCGGAGGAGAGGAACAGCAGCAGGTTCTCCCACAGAACAGGGCTTCATCGCTGTCTTTAGGTTTGCCAGCAGCCAGCGGCACGCAGGACGCCACAGAGCGGGGCTCCTGTGGGGCGGGTGCCCGCATCCTCGGCGGATTCCTTCTGGGGAACACGGAGTGGAAACCGAACGCCTCTGTGCTCGCACCGCCCCAGCCCACCTTGCTCCAGCTCTCACGTGTTTCAACGCGCGGACGGAGAATTCCCAACGGGAATGGCAGGGACGGACACGGGCAGGGCCGCTCCCGCGCAGCCCTGCGCCATCCCACCCCTCCGGCAGTACCAGGAAAAGCGGCCGCACTCCCTCACGTTTGATTTCCTGGGCAAATAAAGGGAAAAGTAGGCACAGAGGGACAAAAACACATCCCTGGAACGTCCGTAGGAACGGCGAGGGAGCCGAAGTGACTCCACTGGCAGCTGGAAACAGCATCCCGTGTTGCAGCCCTGCCTGGGACCTGCCTTTTTTTTTTATTTGATCCCTTCTCAACTTCCACCCCCTGGAAGCTGGCAGAGCGACAGGAGGCTCCGAGAACACTTGCCTGGCGAAAAATACCACAGAAGGAATTCCTATACAGGAGTAAATTTAATAAAACCACCACCAGTTGTTTACTTTAACATAGCTCTTGTTACAGAAATCATAAAAATGGACTCAGTAGCTAAACTCATTAGTTTTCCCCTTTTAATTGAAAAATACTCCGCTGATTTCAGCTTCTACTGCACTAGATGGAGTGTTAAATAGTTGCCAGGACAGGATGCCCAGTGATTGAGCCCAAAACAAACACAAAGACAATTCCATCAGCTTTCCTTTTCAATGTTAGACTCGTTATAATGAAGTGAAAATTAAAACAGCAACAAAGGGTCCATTTGACAGATGAAAGGAGGAGGGAGAGAAGATCCACAGCCGAAATCTCGCCGGAAGCCTTGGGAGAAGTGGTGCAGAACACCCTTCCTTGTCCTGCCTCGGGATGCAGCAGGAAGCGCTGAGCACACACACACAGACACCCTCACACAGACACTCACACGCCTCCTCTGCCATCAGAGCACGTGTCCTGCGTGCACGGCTGGCAACAGAGAGCTGCCTTCGGGCAGGGAAAGAGCCGGGGCCGAAAATAAACCGAGAGAAAGGCAAGGCAGCTTGAACCAGAGCTCCAGGAGCTGCGTCCGTCGCCAGCAATGGATACACACACACACACACACACACACACACACACACACACACACACACACACCTGGGGGAGGCCCGGGACAGAAAGGAACTGCAGGAAGAGGAGAAACCAAACTGCTCTGGAAAAAGCCTTTCAAAAAGAAAAAAAAATATATATATAGATATATTCACTACACCAGCACACGCTTCCCCCACCCCAGCCCAGGGAAAAAAACGAAAACCAAACAAAAGAATCAAACTGAAAGAAAATGCACAGCAAATAGACATAATCTTGAAGATTTTTAAAGAATAAATATTTTTTTGTAATTAAACATTATGCAAACACGTGCCACGCTTGCTCTTTGTCCATGCATATGCGCTATATACAACTTTGAAAAATACTGTGTTGTCCTCTTTTTGTTTTAAAAGTCATATACAAAGGTTGGGGTTTTTTTTTCCTTGCTGTGTACCCCCCTCCTTCCCTCCCCAAAAATCCTCTTTACAACGAGCCAATCCACATTCATCCGTGTATTTGGGTGGCAGAGAGGAGGAGGGGGGCGGGAGAGCCACCCCCCTTACCAAAGTCCATCAAAATGGCTGGTTTGGACATGAAAAGCAGTGTCAAGAAACTGGTTTAAGTTTCATCTGTACTACACACAGGAAAAGAAAGAGAGAAAAGAAAAAAGAGTCGGCTTGGAGGATGAAGCTACGTTACAAGTTAAAGTTGGAGGGTTTTTTAGTGCGCCTGTCACACTCTTGGCCGCCTAGAATACTGTTGTACAATGGTTTATCTACCTTTTTTTTTTTTATTACAATATAATTTACTTAATTTTTCTGTTAACAAAACAGAATCCCGGTACTACAGACCAGCGGTGTAAGAGGCGGAGCAGCGCCCTGGGTGGGTTTTATTGGAATTGCATGAGCACTCTAGGATGGGAAAGGGTTCAGAGTTCATTGCTGCGGGGCCAGGCTCAGTCCTCGATGTACTCCCACAGGTCCTTCTCGTAGCCTTCATGCACGTGCTGCAACAAAACTCTCCGCCGGCTCTCGCAGTATCTGCAGGGGACAGGGACAGCATGGAAAAGGCACGTCAGGAACCATGGAGCATCCCTGGCACCGACTTCGCCACACCTACTGCACGCCTCACTTCCCAAAGAGGAGATACCCCCGAGAGGGGAGTTTGTATTTACAGCCTGTTAATAGCGCTAATTAATACTTTGGTTGCTCCAGTCACTCAGCTCCAGCTCCCTGGCTGGAAAACTAGTGTGCAAATTGGGAGTTTTTCAGGCAAAAGTATCCCCACAGCCCCTACAGCTGAGAAACCTTCAGGAATCACTGGAAGAGGAGGAAGCAGCAGCTGTGGTTTGAAAAAGCCCGAGGACAGGTTGGTGGTGACACATGGAATGGGATGAGTTCTCCTCAAACATGGGCTGGTGCCTGCTCTGAGCCCCATCAGTACAACAAAAATGCACAAGTTAGCTGGGAGAAACTAGCTGGAAGTGTTCAAGGCCAGAGGGATGGGGCCACCTGGTCTAGTAGAAAGTGTCCCTGTCCATGGCAAGAGGTGGAACAAGATTTACTTTAAGATCCCTTCCAACCCAAACCAGTCCATGATGAAAACCTTAGTACTGACACAGTTTTATTTCCCAGTGGAGATGGAAGCAGTCCAAAGGGTTACTGGCTGGAGAGCAGGTTTCACCTCCCATCCCAACATGTGGCTCTCAGAGGGACACTACACCCTTGGAGTATTCCCACCTACGCTGACTGAACACTGCTGCACATAAAACTGATCCCAGAGTCCAGTCCAGTCCTCCCAGGATCACTGATCCTGAGGAAAAGGGGTATCACAGAACACAGCAAAGGATGCCATGGTCATTTCAGGTGTTTTAGAAGACAAAAAGCACAGAAACATTTAAAGAATTCAGGTTCCAAGAGCAAACTCTAAATAAGCATCTGAGAGGCTCTAGCTGCTGGGAATCCAGCTTGCTGGGCAATGGTCAGCCAGCCCTCAAGAGGAGTCTCCCAGTGGGAAGCCATCCCTGACCACAACACACACAAACACCTGGCAGGAACTCCTCACTTACCGCTCAGGACCTGATCAGAGTGACTGATTTACCCATCACAGCAGCTGTGGCTCCCCTCACTGCTGGCAGCTGGGGTGAGAGAAACCCCCGTACACAGAGTGCCAGTGATTTTCAGGAGCATGTGATAGCAAACACATAGTCTCTGCTTTCTCAACTTTAGTTATTTTTCTGTTGTTTGGGGGTGGGGGGGTAATCCTGTTTTCTAGAAATGTCTTTGCCAGCAAAGACATCTAAACAGCTGAAACCAAACCAGCCTGGAGGGCAGCTCCTGCAGCTTCCCAGAGCTCTTTAAACCCACCTCGATGACATCCTGCTCCCAGTCTTGCATCAAAGGGCACCGTGCAGGACATGATTAAGACATGACTGAACTGGTTAATTAGGGACCTGCACAGGCATGACAGAAGAATTTTTTCTTCCCAGAAATGTGAAGGCAGGTTTGGGATACTGTTTCCAAGCGATTTAGGCTATATTACATTTTAATTTAATTCCTACAAAAGCATACAGGTTCAGAGGACTGAAGTAAACAAGCAGCTTCATCTGAAATACCAAATTAATGGTGGCCTTGAAGGGTAAATTACAAAATGTCTTCAAAAAGAAGGTCAGGAAAGTCTTGTCCAGCCCCAGATGTGCTGCCAAAGTTAGGCAGGATGAGCCACAGGCACACCAGATCTTAAGAGCTCCTGCCACACCCGACAGTTCATTGAGTCCTACAGCTCACCCTACTTCGGATATTTTCTTCCCCCTAAGCCAGCCATAACAAATTCAGTGATTTTGGCAAAATGCCTCAGAAATGCAAGCCCTAATCCTGTGACTCATCCGCATTTTCAGCTTTGTACTTTTCCACTGTGCAGAAATGATTCCCCTGGGACTGAACAAAGCACTGGCATCTGTGTCACCTGGACCCCAGTCCCCTGCTCCCCTTCCCAGCTGGGCAGGCTGCTCTCTCCCTCTTCCTTAGGGACAGCTTTTCTACACCCACGTTTTGTACAAATGGACCCAGCAGACAATTAAAAGAGCTGATTGCTCTCTGCTGGCAGCTCATCCTAGGCCAAAGCTGGCAGCTTGAAACAACAAAGTCACTCCTTGTTCTTTGGCCCTCGCTCTGCAGATCCCATCCTGGTGCTGGCCATTCCCACACGCTCCTTCTGTGCAGGAACAGCAGTGTACTAAGAGCCATTGCTTCTGGACACAGGATTTTTTCCATTCTGGGGCTGGATCTTCCAGCTCCTGGCTCTGCAGAGCAGATGGAAGGCAGAGCTGGGAGCCTCTCCCCGCAGGCTGTCACCTCCCCCGAGAGCCGGTCCCGGCAGGGACACAAAAACACGCTGCCAGCATCTGCGTGAGGGCTTCTCCAGGAGGACCTGGGGCTGGCGCGGGACAGCACAGCTGCTCTCAGATACCCAGGGACTGGCTGCTCACAATGGCTGGCACAAAGCCAGGAGCAAACAGCTTCCCAGGGATGTGGCTCTGGAGAAACTGTGTCTTGGCAAGTGCTCAGGTCACTACCTGACACAGGGCATGGCAACACGCAGGCAGCTTTGAGAGAAAGGAATATTCCAACACAAACCTGTACTTATCCTGTACTTTCTGCTTTATGTCTTGCAGCGAATCTTGGGATATATCTCGCTCCAGGTACCCAGAAAGCACCTCTGTAGCATTCTCTAAGTCTGCTTGGTTATTCTGTAAAGACAAAAGAAAAAAAGTGTTTGAGGTGGGGTAAAGGAAAGGGGGAGATTTTTCAGCACAAATGGAATCAGTACCAAAATAAAAAAGGAGAATTAGATATCACAGAATCCCAGACTGACTTTTGGTGGGAAAGGACATTAAAACTCATCCAGTTCCACACCCTGCCACAGGCCACCTTTCACTAGACCAGGCTGCTCCAAGCCCCATCCAACATGGCCTTGAATACTTCAAGGGATGGGGCAGCCACAGGTTTGTGATTCTGTGACTCCTCCAGCAGATGATCCTACACAGTGCCCAGAGAGCCTCTAACTTTTGCACAACAGAATATCAAACCAGACTAACTTGGGCAAAAGTGGGGACAAGAGGCCTACAAGCATTAAATCTTATGTCCTCAGCCTTGCAATCTGAATCTGATTCCTGACAACCCATTTTCTCCTACCTCAAAGATAATGGACTGATTATTCTTTTTGAGGTAGAAGGCAAAGACGTAAGTGTACATGAGTGTGGCACGACACTGGCAGAGGACGTCGACTGCTTTCTTCAGGAACTGCACCTCAATCCACGACATGTTGTGCTGCTGCATCTCCTCCATCTTCTGCTTCACCTGAGCGTAGAGCTTGTGCTCGAAGCGCAGGCTCTGCATGTGGTTCATGTAGCGGTTGCAGTAGAACAGGTACCTCTGCAGGGCTGCTCGGGATCGCTGTGTTAATTCCCATTAGGGAGAAAGAAAACAAATTGTTAAAACAAAGTAATGGCTGCAAGAGAAGTAAACCCTTCACGGGGCTCTTCCTGACCCAGAGAATGAGCTTCCTTTCCAAAGGAGCCTCCTCTCCTGTCACGTTAGGCAGAAGGCTCCGTGCGGCCCCGCTAACCCTGGGAAGCGCCCCGGGCACTTCCCAGCACAGCTCTGACATCCTCACTCCCAGCCTTGGAAGCAATTACAATCACACTGCTCAAGCCTCATCACTTTTGTATTTCAGCCTCTCGACTCAAGGTACAGTACTCAAAATGCTTCCAGTATCATGACAAAAGTGAAAAGATGATGTTTTCTTGATTGGTTTTTTGTTTTTTTGCTAATAAGGAGTTCTAATTACTGTGCTTGTGCTAAGAGGGCAATCTCAGGTTGATTATAGAGCAGGGGAAAGGCACCGTGTGCTAAATAGTGCAAGAGAACCAAGATGACTCAATACACAGTCATTAATCTTATTTTCTTCACACTGACAGACCAGCTGTAAAAAAATAACACCACGGGCATGGTTCAGCTTGTGTGCTGTGGATGCACAAAGGTAGCACGTACCAGTCTTAAAAGTCAAAAGACTTAACTGTCCCCTGGATTTATGCCCAAATCCGTGAATTCCTTCAGAGCAGATGTGTAGGTTTACAGAAAGCACACCGCGGGGCTGGTGATCTCCCTCATCACCAAAGGTTATGGACTCACCTCCTGTGCATCCCTTGCTGCCTTTGCATCATCCTCATTGTAGCGATTACAGTTGTACCTGTAACAGGGACACCGATTCCACAGATTTCAGTCCAAATCCGTGCCGTTTGCACCACGACCTCCTCGCCCTTCCAGCAAGGCACGCTCCCGAACTCACCAGGCAGATCCGTGGGGCTCCCAGGGGCCCAGACACACCCAGCAGAACTCCGCCTTGCAGTTCTGGTTCCGACAGACCATGTGGTTGCAGCCCCCGTCCTTCTCGATGGTGACGTGGCATTTCGGGCATTCCTGTCCACAGGACAGAGAGCACCATTAGCAGGGCAAGCACGGAACCCCAACAGCCTGGGGAACTTGGAAGGGTTCCCACTGCAGTCAGACAGAGCACGTCAAGTGAAATACATGATTTAATTCTTCCCTTTGGACATCGAGATCCTCTTCAGAGTCAGGCCTTAAAATACTTCCAAACCCGGAGCAGTTAGACAGAAAAAACTTAAGGAATAACACACTTTATCTATGCTGCTCTCACAGAGGGACACTGGGTGAGTTACTTCATGACCTTCCCCAAAATCCCAGCAGAGGGGTGGTCTGAAGAGCCTGGGAAGCATCTGGCTTTCCTCACCACCAAGTATCTGGTCCACTCTGGGACTGAGACCGAGCTGGAATCACGCTGTTACCAATCCGAGACACCTGCAGCTGTAACACGCCATCCAGAAAGGAGCTGAAAACATGCAGCAAGACTCTAGTGTGCTTCAAAGAAGCTGCTGTCAGCTAAAAAGACACTTCTCTTCCTGAGGTGTTTCCACGTTTCCCATCAGGTCCCTTTTCTCCCTTCATGTGACACCTCACTGAAGACTTTTCCATAAAGACTCACATAGGGTTTCCCTTTCAGGAGTAAGGCTTTTGACAAATGTGAGTATCTCAAAGGGCAGCTCTGCACAGGGAAATTAGCTGGGGAATATAACGCCAATAGCATGGTCTCCATGAGCTTAGAAATCAACAAATCAACAAAGTAGCAAGTACAGAGAACAAAACTGCATAAATGAAACCAAAGGCATTTTAGGCTGAATCAACTCCTCATCCAGCTCATCCCACAACCACACCAGCCTTCGTGGAGTTTCTGCACAAGCCAGATTCTCTATATAAGATGATAACAAACATATCCAAACCAGTGGTACACACACCTGTAAAATCAGCTGCAGCTTTTGGGTCAGAAGTGTGTGAAATCCCCTCCCCAGTCTGGAGCATGTCTTTGCTAACCAAAGCAAAGTTCTTACCCTGGCATTCAAATAAACTCTCAGTAAAGGAAGAAACCAACATGCACAATCACTCCTTAACTGCTACTTGTACACAGGACACAATCCAACAGGTTCTTGTACAGCCACTCTGAGTGTCCCAACTATTACTTCATTTTATATGAGTTTGCCAGTTTGTACTGTCAGGGACAAGAGAATTTGCATGTGAAACCAATGGGATCAAGCAGCAACCAAGCATAGAAGAGGAATTTTCCAGACTTGCCTTCTTCACAGTCACCTGTGTTCATCCTTCAAACTCAGTAACTGTACTACAGAACAAGTGAAACACAGTAGCTCCTGTGCTGTCTCCTCAGGGGCACACCACCAAGATGTCCCCTAGGACTGTCCACAGGATGAATGCTCAGCCAGGGAAGCTTGTTCCCAGGTAGTCTGTGCAGTTCAGTGAACTTCAGAGTCAAAAACGGTCTCTCCTTCGAGCAGAGTACTCAGTGCGGCATATATTTCCCTCTTCCAGGCAGCCCTCCTCCCTCTTCCACACCTGCACCAACAAGTCAAGACTCAAATTTAGGTTTATGCCAGTAATGTCCTCCTTCCCAACTGTGCAGATCCCTGCTCAGTCTGCTCATCAGCCAGGGTGGCTGTAAGCACGGACAGTTGCCCTGTCCCTGCCACACCACGGTGACCCCAGGGCACACAGCCAGTGGTTTTTCGGAGGAGGTTGTGGAGCTGTGCAGTTCTTCCAGACATCTCCTCCCGTCAGGTGCCGCCATCACCCATGAGAGACGCAGCGGATCCACGCAGCTGCAGCGATCCCTCCTGCTGAGCAAAATCCTACAGCTGCAAGGGAGGGAGAATGGTTCCCAGGTGACCTGCCAAGCTGGAGAGGTGCCACGGGCACATCCACACCACAGGGATGTGGGGCCATCTCACCCCCAGCGAGACTCCACCAGGAGCATGGAAATTCTGCGCTCCTGTCTTTGCGGTGGGACCAAGCTCTCCAGTGTGTCCACAGTGCTCAGGGCTTTCAGCTCTGGGATGCAAACCAGGACAAAAAGACCCTTCCAGTGCCCAAAGGGGCTCCAGGAGAGCTGGAGAGGGACTTGGGACAAGGGGGAATGGTTTCCCACTGCCAAAGGCCAGGATTAGATGGGACGTTGGGAAGGAATTGTTCCCTGCGAGGGTGAGGAGACCCTGGCACAGGCTGCCCAGAGAAGCTGTGGCTGCCCCTGGATCCCTGGAAGTGTCCAAGGCCAGGTTGGACACTGGGGCTTGGAGCAGCCTGGGATAGTGGAAGGTGTCCCTGCCAATGGCAGGGGGTGGAACTTGATTATCTTTAAGGTCCTTCCAACTAAACCATTCCATGATTCTACAATCTCATTACAGCCTTTTTCTCACAGGGAATACCATCCTTTCCAAGCCTTTATGCGCCTATCTAGCAGAGCACAAGGAAGAGGTGACACAGTATCTGTGCTGATCCCTGAAGCTGTGTAAAAGTTGATTAAAAATTAAAGCCATGAAAAACACATACTTAAAGAAACACCAGGAGAAAAAGAAGTAACTACTCAAGTCACCAACAGAACAAGAGAGATTTATAGATTAAGGAGGATAGGGAAGGAAGATCTCCCTGAGAATTACAGCTACGCAACAACCCAACGGGCAGCAAATCAAGTTACTAAACCTGCAGATTACTGTGCACGTTATCAGTCACAGCACAGCGCAGAAGTGACCTCATTAACATTGTTCCACTCCAAACAATTCTGTGCTGGGCTTGGAAACAAAAGCCTGGGCAAACCTGGCAAAGGAGAACAATCCTGATTTTGTTGTAGAAGTCCATGCATACATAAAGCACTATAAACCTCAGCTGCTCTTTTATGAACAGGAAGCTAAATAGAAACATGTTTCTTATTTCAGGGCAGGTGAAAGAGATTAGTTCTTTCCAGAGCTCCCAGAGGAACTGGTGGACATCAGCCTCCCACAGTCACATTCACAGCAATGCCATCACCTCTAACCCATCCTATAAAAAGGATCCTCAAAAACCACAGGGATTTCTTAATGAATTTCAACAAAACCCAAAAACTTAATTATGGCTAGCACAAAACAGTACACTGTTCCAACACCTAGAGTCACAGCAAAGCTTTTCAAAACATATTTTAAACACCAGTTCATCTGAAAGAAGGAGATGGCACTTGGACACCTTTGGAAAAACACTGATCACGGCTCTGGTGCGGTGGGAAATGATGGAGCACAGTTTGGTGTTGCTGCCCAGGAGGATCGCGTGTCCTGCCAGAAATTCCATGCGTTAGAACAAATGCAGGATCTCCAGAAAGTACAGAGGGAGCACTTGTTCAGCCACTAAAAAGTGACCTGAAAAGGAAGACATGTGGGCTCGTGCCATTTTATCTCATGCAGCGGAGAGAAACAGCCAATGGTTTTTTGGAGAAGAAAATGTGCCTGGTTTATCCATCAGCCCTTCAAGCTCTGTCTGGCCTGGGAGGGAAGGATGGGGATGTGCCAAGAGCAAGAAGGAGCAAGGCTGGGGTGTTTTTAGCATCAGCTGAACAACTTCCATTAACACCGATTTCAGTCCCACAATAAAGAGCAGTGCCCTGTTAGAAGGCCAGCGCCACCACCGGCTTTGTATCTCTCCCTTTGGCATTCCAGGAGGCAGAGATTAATATCACTGACACTCAGGTTCCAAACAGGTTTCCCCTCCTCCTTTTACAGCACTTTCAGATAATCTTGATACACTTGAAGAGCCCAAAATAAACACACAAATCCAAGTTTTCTCTATTTTTCGCACCTTTGAATGTCCACTTAACAAAAGTAATGGATCTCTGTGGTTTCTTTATTTCCAAATACCTGAAACCTGCCTAGTTTAACTCAAGAAAGGAACTACTGAAGCACCAAGTTTGTCAAGCAAACTGAAAAAGGAAGAAATGTGCAAATCCTTGGACTATTCAACCCCGTTCCTCAAGAAGACTGAGAATTATAGGCTTGATAAAGAACTTGTATTGCCTTATCTCAACTTTAAATTAATCTAGTTAAGCTGAACTCATGTGAAAGTAGCTCATTTTAAGAAAAAAGCCATCTACACCAGCACACTCTGCTGCAAGGGCTGTATCTTTTGTAGTAGAAGGAATTTAGGTCTCCTAAGTGCAAGTAAATGAATGCAAAAGAATAAAAAAATCATATCAGAAACCACAGAACTCACTACTCAAATCTCCTCGTTTTTCATTCAGACCACTCCACGTAATTCATCAAAAAATGCATCACATCATTCCAGTTTGGGAACAGAACCCAATTCAGCTGGGTTTCACTTTTTTATTCTCTCACACAATTGCCTAATTTTCCTTTCCAGTTCCATCTCTCAGGACAAGCTGGAACAAATGTATCTCACATTCTCCCGTTGCAAAGGATTATCCAGATTTCAAGCCCACATTCCAGAGGATTGGTATTTTGTTCTTACACCTTCATCTTGGTATGACAGGAAGTCTCCTTCCCTGAGAGGAGCCCACATGGGACAGGTCTCACGCCTGGATGGCTCCAGAAAGTGCTTTCCAAAAGCCAGAAACAGCAACAGAGACCATAGTCACAAATGAGTTCCTTGAAGAGCTGTTCCCATTGAAAATGGGGATTTTTGCATGTGATGGTACCCAATTCCTTTCTAGGTTCTTCAAAATTAAATTCAACCCAGAATTTAGGCTGTGGAGCCAACAGTGCAGGCAGCAAGTTGTGCCTCACCAAACATGGCTGCCCTGCTTTCCTGCTAGGAACAGTAGAGAGAGAAAGGAGGGATGGATCTACGTTCCAACTGCAAAGTTTCCATCCCAGAGTCCATTGCTGCAGCCCCACATCCAGACAGCCCCTGGGTTTCTCCTGCCTCTGGTCAGGGACCAGCAGGGAACTGAGGCAGGAGGGAGGTGGCTGCAGCCCCACAATCCCAGGCTGGCCAGGCTCTCTGGAGGCTGCTCCCAGGGCACACATCCCAGCGGCCAAAGCTGGAGATTCCCACATTCCCCAAGGCAGAGATCAGCATGAGGTTGGGTTACTCTCCCTGCCAACTTTCCCCTCAACTGAATCCAGCGTTAGCTCAGAGAGAAGAATGTCATATTGTCCTTCAGCTAATTCAGTGGATATGGATGCCACAAGACTCCAGGACAGTTGGCTTGCTCAAGTGTCTGGAGTGATTACCCTGACGGCAGTTTTTCTCCCTGTTGCAGCCGGGGCTCCTAAGTATTCCCATGCAGGAGTGTCTGGGACAGTATTGGAGGAAACAGCTTAGACAGTGATGTCCAAGGACAGCTCTGCTGCTCACACCAGACTACAGGTACCAACGGCAATGTAGGGCTGGTGCCAGATGCCACCCTCCAGATGGGTGCTCCCCACCCTCAAAAATCTTCTTATTCCCAGGCAGGGGAAGGTACAAGATGGGGAACCCCAAGATCAGCCTCCTAAGGGCTTTAACAGGCAAAACAGGGCTGTGGCTGTTCCAGCATCCCAAATATGTGAGACCCAAGGCTAGCAGTGCTTACACTCTGCCTTTTCCGAGCTATTGGCTGGTCTTCCTCAGGTTTAATAGGAGCAGTCCCTTGAAGACTCAGCAAACTCCAAACAAACCTGGCTCAGTCCCCGAGGCATGTTGGAACACACTGAGACAAAGCCAAACTCCCTTTGATGACACTGTGAGCTCCAAGCAGGGCCCACACGACCCTGCTGCAGCCTGATCTGAGCTGCACAGTGGGTGTTTCTCTGCCACCATAACACAACATTCCAGCTCGATGAAAACCAGGCAGCCAGCCCCGGAAAGCAGCGAGGCTGCTGCAAACAATGCCATTAACCACTTACACAACACAACCAAGAAAACAAAGCAGCCATTTCCTCACTCCCTCCCCACCTTCCTCCTTCAGCAGGGAGCCCCAGGCCCACTCCTCACTCACCAAGGGATCTGCTGCTTCTGTGTCCCTGTCACCCTGACAACCTTGGTTTTAATTTGTCCCAAAGTGATCAAATGCAAAAGTTTCAGGCAAAGTTGGGCTAAGTAGAAGGAAGACCTTTACATAATGAAATCCCAAACAGCTGTTCTGCCAGTCTCCACCTGGAATGCTGCCCAGAGGAAATGAAGGCTCCTCCAGAGGCCAATCCCAAGGATGTGAAGGCAGATGTAAATGATCCCAGCCAAACTGAGCCACTGGTGGTGGTGACGTTCCACACACGCAATGGGGCATGGATTTGCTCAGGGAAGCCACCAGTGCCAGACAGGAGCCCAAAGACTTCAACCTTGAGCTTCCTTTGGGTCTCCAATTAACTGTTTTTTTCCAAGCACTTTCCTTCACTGAACTTGAAGAAACTCACCTTATTCCAGGCATTAACATCTGTTTGCTCTTCAAACAAGAGCACTTCAGCGTACTGTGGATTTTAAGGCTTGCTCTTAACATGGAACAGTAAAAACAATCCTAGTGCAAGGAATTAGATTGATGTCCTTTTCACGTGACAAATCTATATAAAATCTCTATATAAAATATGAGAAACCTCTCACCTTTGTGTTGGCTGCAATCCAATTGGAGGTTTCACTGTCATCATCACACTTCTTAATCCATTTCTTTAACCACTGTCAGAAAAATGATGGAAGAAGAGCACTAAATCTAACTGCAATGTTCCCAAGACATCTGCTCACATTAAGGAAAGGTACACCCAACCACATGGGAACAGGGGGGTGCTGGTGCTGGAAAACTGTGCTAACAGCCACTAATTTAGTGGCAGACAGTTCCTGCAGCTCCATCCTGATTCAGCAAGCACAAGCACCCAGCACAAACACTCCTGCAACGAGTTTGCAGCTCTTAAGCACAATCAACACAAACTTCATGTTGGACTCTTAAATAATAAGGACATTTTGGCTTTGGGATGACTAATTGTGGCCTTCCAGTACCTGAAAAGAGCCTACAAGAAAGATGGAGAGTGACTGTTTACAAGGGCCTGGAGTGACAGGACAAGGGGGAATGGCTTCAAACTGCCAGAGGGCAGGGCTGGATGGGATGCTGGGAAAGAATTGTTCCCTGGGAAGGTGGGGAGGCCCTGGAACAGGTTGCCCAGAGAAGCTGTGGCTGCCCCTGGATCCCTGGAGGTGCTCAAGGATGGGGCTTGGAGCAATCTGGTCTAGTGGAAGGTATCCCTGCCCATGGCAAGGTATAGGACTTTATTAATAATCTTTAGGGTCCCAGTCCAAACCAGCAAAACCAAATGAGTTCCTTCAGTACAATGGATCACACCTGACAAAGCACCAAACACCTACAGGAACACCTCATACAGGAATGCTCCTTGTCCAAAAGAGGAGGTCTCACAACCTCCTCTTTCAGACAATTCCCACCTGGATGAGGTAACTGTTTCCTCACAAGGTCCAACTGTGAGGCAGCCAGTAAAGGCACCCAGTAGGATTTCACTGCTGGGTCTCACAGTATGATTTACAGATGAGCTACTCTGCTCCCTGGTGGGAACAACAGCTGGGCTCAATAATCCATGGAGGTCCCTTCCAGCTCAGGATAGTCTAGGATTCTATGTACAGCCACAAAAACTTGGGCTTCAGTGCTAAGTCTTGCACATAAATTGATTTTAAACTTTTTCAAAACATAGATTTAGGAAAGAACCTTGATGTGCTCACCTTGCATTTAACAGGATCGTGCCAGTTTTCACCGCAGTTAAAGCTGTAAGGGAAAGAAAGAGGAAATAAGCCAATAGGGCAGATGATTGTACTTGTAATTAAAATGGGAGAGATTTTCTTCTGGGTTGTTCAAAGCCAGTCCTAAGGAAATTCAACAATCCCCCCTTTCAATCCTGAAATTCCTTTAAGGGCCACTTCAAAACTGGCAGAACAAGGGGGAATGGCTTCCCACTGCCAGAGGCCAGGGTTAGATAGGATTATTAGGTAGAAATTCTTTACTGTGAGAGTTGTGAGACACTGAAACTGGTTTCTAGAGTAGTCACCCCATGATCCCTGGAGGTGTCTGAGGCCAGGCTGGACGGGGCTTGGAGCAGCCTGGGACAGTGGAAGGTGTCCCTGCTCGTGGCAGGAGCTGGAACTTAATCGCCTTTAAGGTCCCTCCCAAGCCAAAGAAGTCTGAGACTCCCTGAACACACACAAACGCTTCAGGGCAGAGAGCACAAAGCAGGACCAGCACCTCTTCCCCGATGGCTCTTACCAGAACTGACGGCCACATTTGCAGCGCACGGGTTTAGCATCCGGGTACTGGACTTTAACAACGTGGTGGCAATCGGGGGCAGGACACCACTTTAACAGTCGATTACACTGTGAAACAAAGCACAGAGCCACATCACACAGGAAGGATGTGCTCAAGGACAGCTCCTGCCCTGCATCCCTTTGCCATGGCTGCAAACAGCTAAGGAATTAAAACCAAACCCACTGCACCCATCGCTTCTGGCAAGGACTGAAAGCTTGATCCCCTAACAACTTCGTCCCTGGGCTCCACAGGACAGCCGAACCCACACAACTGGGAAACTGGGACAGTGCAAACATCTTGCAAAGCACCTTTCTCCAAGTTTATTTTGAGGCTACAAAACTACTAGTATTTTGCTAAAGCACTTTTGCAGTTTTACTTCAACTTGCAAAATGTTTAAGGCATGTCGCTGTTTACAGCATTTCCTGCTTTTCGATCGGAAGTATCTCAGGTAACATTCAAGAGTTCTAAATATTACATAACTATTATATAACTGTTATAACTGTGTAATTCTGCTTCTCAGAACCCAGATATTAAGCAACAGCTCTTGCATTCTCTTTAGGTCTTTTGTCCTAAAGTTTTTCTAATATTTTCCTACAACTGTCCCTGTAAGGCAAAGGACTATAAAACAACCCCTGTGTTCACACTTGATTAGAGACTATGCAAAAAGTCCTGCTCTGCAGTTCTAAACAAGCCTCCAGTCTCCGGCTGGGTACATGTGTGAGACAAAAACAACCTACAAACCATTAAAAATTTCAAATAAAAACTCACCTCTACAAAACTATTGGTTATTAAATGCTGGTACTTTAATTTAACCTTGGAATCTGTGATCAGACGCCTGTGGAAAGGGAAGAAACAAAAATTGTAGCAGAAATCTCATTTATCCCATACACAGCCAGTAAGTTAGGACAAATAGGTTTGATTTGTCCTTCTACACTTGCACGTACTTTTTGTACTCACCTGTTCTATATTTGTTAGATCATTTATTATTATGAAACTACATTCATTGTATTCAATATATAAATATATATAAATATATTAGCTTCAGAAATAGAAGTCTCACACAGTCCAAAAGAACTGAACCTCTTGGTGTGAGGATTTTTATTTAAAAACACTCTCCTGAAGAGCCCAAGAAACAAAGCAAGTAATTTAATCAGTTCATTTACAAAAAACATGCATATTTTGTGGCAAATCCCTTTAAAAAGCTCCAGAACAACCCTTGTGTGGTTAATAACTTTGGGAAGCCTAATGTTAGCTAGGTTTCAGTGGAATGCTACAGCTTCAGCTTAAAAATTAATGGTGTTTTAATCTATTTACCATAAAAACAAAGTTGATTTGAATTCAACATCACTAGGGATGTACACAACATGGATTTTAAATTAAGTCCAGTCTGCTTGGAACTGGGAGAGCAGAGGAAAACTGGCTGATGGGAACCCCTGACAAGCATGGTGACCACTTTTCTCCTGGGCACACCATCCCAGCTGGCATTGGCAGACTGTCCAGCCTAAATACATCCAAAATAACTTAATTATGGATTGCTGAGCACTTCTAAAAATGTCTTTTAGCTGTAACTGAAGTGTCTTCCCAATATATCTAAATATAAAGCTGGACTAACACACCCTTTGTAGCATTCCTGGTTTAAAACCTACTATGGAATACAGCTTTATACAGACCGTAGCATGGATAAATACTGGAATTACTGGATTTTTCTTTCCAGCTGCAGCCAAAACTAAGTGTACTCCTGCATGTTATCCTTACAACACTCCCTGAGGAGCGGCGTGTGCCCATGGGATGAGCACAAATCCCAGCCCTGGGCAGCTGGGGAGCTTCTCACTCAAGCACATGCTGGTTATTACATAAATCACAGCAAGTGGCAGCTCAATTCCCAGGGCTAAAATAAAACAAATCAGCTGACAAAGCATCTCTCCTGCAATTCTGGAGTCGAACTTACTGAAGAAGGAGAAAAAAATTTGATTTAGTATGAATTACAAATTTCTTTTTTTGCCCCATACCTGGGCTTCAAGACATACTAAGTATCCCTTTGAAAATGTACTGAATTGAAACAATATATCAGGTACTGGAATTTAAATTAATAGTCGTGCCATGGCTAACCCGGGCACATAACCCACTGGTTTTTTGCTTATCAAAATGCTTTGGCCGCCCCAATCAACATCACCAGGTCAAGACCTTCAAGAATTCAGCTTTGAACATTACTGTCTTTTGGCAAATCAATAATGAAACTAGACAAATTAAGAGATGAAACCCATGCCCAGAGCACATAAATCATATTAATTTTGTGCTCATATCACTTGGAAACTGAGAGCCGGAGACTTTGTAAACAGGAAAAGACCTAAAAAGTAGTAATTAAGGACACAGAAGTGGGTGCAGGTTCCAGTTGACATCATTTACATTTTTGCCATATATACTGACATATCCTAAGATTGCCACAGTTGTCCATCTTGGCTTTTAAAAGAAAGAGTTTTTCAAAAAATGCACCTCCTCCCCACAGAAATGCAGATAAGAAGGTGGATTTTTACCTCTAGAAACAATTTTTAGTTTTACTCAGACAAAGGGGACCTGTTTGCTTTAGCACCCAGATGCCACTGCCCTATCCCAGGCCTCGTCCCTGCCTTCTCCACCCAAGTGGAATCCCACAGCACTGCCCTCCTTTTCTTCCATCCTTTCCTTGCTGCTGCTGCTGCCACTGCAGCCTCCAATGGTTTCAGCTACTCAATTTCACATGCACTGTTTGAACAGCTCATTCCAAGTGTTGCAATCAAGAAAACACTCAAAAAAGTCCTGCTGAGAGCATTCGACTCCACAAACTGAAGTTCAACCACTGGTAAACAAAAATCTCAATCAAGTTACTCAAGATATGCCAACTTCAGCTCAGTTTCCACCCACTGGGCTCTACAAACCACCCCTCAACAGGGCAGGAAAGCACTTCAGCTACTTCCACTTCTATCCAGCCTACGCTTCGTGAGTAACCAAAAGCCACAATTGGGAAAATCACTACACTGAAAGCAACTGATAATAAAAACCAGCAAATTAATATCAATGAGTGAGTCAGGCTTCAGGAAGGAAAGAATAAGGTAACAGAGTAAGCCTCTACTGAGATGCTTTTTAGCAAGAAGAATTAAAATGAACAAAGTTCAGGATTATGAAGGATATTGCTCACGCAACAACATCCCCCAGTATAACGGAGAAGGAAGCTCATGGAATTCACTGCTCCACCACGAACTAACAGTCATTCTACAGCTGGACAACTTAGTAACTCAAATGACACAGGCTGACACACCAGCTTAATCAAACCTTGTGTTTGAGGGTCAACTGCTTCCTATCAGAGGGCAAAAAACACACCCTGAATCAGCCCTTAGGACTCCTGTCCTCTGACTCACCCATTAACCACAGCTATTGGGCTTGGGGAACCAGTGGGTTGACCTGGGTAGAAGCCCTTAATTCCTACAGAAATCAAAGGAAACAAAATGCACAAAGCAGTAAAACAGGGTTTGGAAACCTTGGTGTCACACTGACCAAACTGGTCAGGGACTCCTTCCTCCCTGTGCTGTCACATGGGGTTGTCACACCTAAACAGGAAGTTAAAAGACATACTGGTATCAAAACAGACACTTCAAGACAGGCTTCTCTGCTGCCTACAAGCCTCTGTACAGTTTGTTATAAGCATTTGGATAGATTTGAATAGCACATGAGTAACACAATGGAAAGAGAGAGCAAAGCCAAGAGCATTACTTACATAACTGTATTGTCGTCCACTAAGATATCACAGCCATGGGCAGGGCATGAAATGGTCTGAAAAACACAAAAAGGTCATAGGAGGAACAGTGGTTATCCTGGTTTTGCATCACAAGGAATTCCAAGGCAACAGACTTCATTACAATCCACAGCCAAAGGAGTGCCTTGCCTCTCCCACCACATCCCAGGTGTGCCACTGGTTCCTCCTTCCCCAGCCCAGATACCTGCACCAACTCCACAGAATTCCCTCCAGATTCACCTGTAGCAGAGCCTGCAGCCCCCAAACCTTTGGGGTTTGGGTTTTCTTTGTTGTTCCTTTGGGTTTTTTTAAACTTCAGCAGGGGATACTCCCCCATCTCTCCAATACACAGAATTTCCAGAAATAAGCCATGAGGTGAGTTACCTGTCCCATGCCTTCCTCCATTATTTTGGTAGTTAAATATTCACTCCAGCACTGCATACAGAACTTGTGTCCACACTCTAGGCCAGTGAAGTACTGCAATGACAAAGAACACAAGACATTGCCTCATTTTATCACTGGATTCATCCCATAATTTCATCGTCTTGGTGCTTTGCAGTTTATCCATCCCATCCCTTATTCCCCACACCAAACTTGAGACACTGCTATTCGTTTTGCATCATCACCCCTAGAGAACATTGCCAAGGCAGTCTTAGTCACTCCTCCAAAGCCAGACTTTAATCCCCAACCCCAGCAGCAAGGAAAGGTGTGGCCCGTGTTTCCATCCTGGCCCATTTAATTTTGTCCTTGTTTTAGGAGTGTATATGGAGCACAGCATGGCTCTCTCCCATTTTACTTTGAAATCACTCAAATAAATGCAACACCAAACAGGTCACAGCGATAAGGATAAAAAGTCTTCATTCCTCCTATTTTTTTCCCCTTGGCACATGTGGGTGCTGCCCTAAAGTCCCAGACCTCCTCGGGGAACTTCCCATTAAACTCAGATGCTCATCAGATGAGGACACTAAAGATCCTGATTGGCAGGTATAAATTGCTAAATAAAGTTCAATAATGATCAGCTGTCACAGACAGCAGCAGGGACAACTCCATCCTTGTCTGCATCATCTGCACAGAGCTGTCAAGATATCATCTGGGACTGAGTGGTTACACAAGGGGTGGAGAAGCAAACACTGCTGAGGAAAGACAGGAATTAAAGTATTTTTCTCTGATCAGCTAGAGTTATTTTATAGCCAGAGTCAGCACCCAGGAAAACTGTACTTAGAACACTTCACTTGTAGCACTACGGAGGTAGTATTTGCTGGCTCAGCTTTGCAAACCAACTTCTCAGCCAGTGAGATAAAACCAGAACTCCATCCTAAGATACCATCAAACTGTGAAACTCCACAGAGGAAAGAACCCAGAATCCTCTGTGGAACAGGCCAAAACAACAGCAGGATGGTGGTAGTTGAGGAAAGGAGAATCCACTTGAGAACAATGTTCTTCCCAAACTGCCTCCTCAGCCATGATCCCACAGAGGTGCAGCAGCAGCTATGCTGTCTCTGGATGCTCTGGCATAGGACTGCCCAGGGAAGCTGCCTGTCAGCACTCCCTACCCCCGGCCTGCCAGGCTGTGAATCCACTGCTCTGCCACTCCTGCACCAGCACAGGCTGCACCCTGTGAGCACCAACACGGGTGAATCTGACCTGCATCAGACTTGGTCCCAGGTAAAAACAGAGACATCCACCCAAAAAAGCCAACAGAGATCAGAGAGGAGGCTGACACCTATGTGGTGCCAGGTACACCAGCTCCAAGAGAGAAAAATAACACCTTCCAATTTCTGAACCCTTACTGAGCCAGCTAACAAGGTATCTGATGCTCCACAGATGCTGCTGTGGCCATCTCTCTCCTGGAGATTCAGAGTTAGAGTAAAATCACTTTAATATCTGCAACTTTTGGGATGTCACAGCACGAAACCATCCCAAAGACATCACTGACTTTTTCCTGAATTCTGGCTTCTCCACATGTGATGGGAAGCAAGCACTGACAAGGGAATCACCCCTTACCAGACCCAAATACTCCTGCAGCAGACACACACAAGGAACCAGCACAGAACACATCTTCATGTAAGACCTGTTTTGGTTATTTCAGGCAGGGAAAAGGTTTGCTAAACACCCACAGAAAGGCAGCTACCTCCACAATTCCTCCTAGGCTGCAAGGAATGCAGAGAATCTCTCAGCTCTTTTCTTTTCTTTGAGGGAGTTCCCAATTATTTTTGGCTCAGCTGACAGCAGATGTTAAGGGAGCAAGAAAAAAGGCCAACATAAAACCACCAAGGACAGGGGAAGCAGTGACTCCTTAGGCAACTCATTAGCCCAGGGGACAGCTCTGCTGTCACCACATCTGTGCTCAACATCTACGGTCTGGACAAAGCAGGATGTTCCCAAAAACACCCCCAGCCCACTCTCCAAGGAATCTGAGGGTGAGAGGCAAGAGAGAAGGAAGGCAAAGCCATGACCTACCCAGTTCCTGTCTTACCAATAAAGGTGTCACCCAAAATAACTGCTGGGGCCTGACACTGCTTGATAGGGACACAGAGCAGGTGAAACATCTCCCTTAAGTCCTCAAACTTGCTGGGTGAGAGCTTCAAATGTCTTGTTTGGAAGGTGCTTCCCAAAATCTCAAACCACAGCTCTTTGGAGGTGACTGAGGAGCTACAGAGACTTTGTAGACAGAAGAGGGGGAATATTCAAGACTAACATTCCTGCAACAACTGTACACTGTAGAACTTCTTAAAACCTCCAAGCTCTCAGCTTGCCACAGGTTGAAAGGGGCTCTCAGGGCAAAACCTCCCCAACTTTCAAGTGGAAAAAAAATTAGCTGATCACTGCAAGAGGATTTTCAAAGCTGAGATTTTAGGCTGGGCACTGAACATAAAAATAATCCTGGAATTTATAATTCTCATCAACTAAAACAGCTTCAAACAGATTTCAATCACCTTAGACACAGATACTACAGCCTTTTACAAAAGAAATAATAAGTAATAGTTTTCCTATAGGCTCCAGCTTTTTTGTAGGGCAAAGAAACACCAACAACAGAGACAGCCCTGCTCACCTGCAACATCTCTCTGCTCCAGCTAAAAATCTGCTCTTCTAGCAACTGGGCCACTGCTATTTGAGCTACAAAATCAAGACGTATCAGTGTGTTTCATGCTGTTCTTTCCAGTTTCAAAACTCTGGACAATGCTGTGGTGTGATTTAGGGGGTTGTCCTATGCAGGACCACAATGATCCCTGCGGGCCTGTTCCAGCTCAAGGTATTCCATGATTCTGTGGTTCTGCTGCCCAGGCAGCACAGTACCCCCAGGCAGGACAGGCCTGACACTGGTGAGTTTTACCCCCACCCAGCACAGCAACCATGTTAAAAAGGAGAGAACAGTGTAATAGGATATAGTGCCTTTCTTTTTCAAAGCACTTCATCATACAAAGCAGGAATTTGCCTTTCCAGCTACTCTCCAAGAAGGAAGTCAGGGCACACGAAGCCTTGTGGCTCCTGGCTCAAGAGGAACAGGTACTTTAATGCTGAGAATGGGAGGACTGAAGCTGGGCTTGGCTCAGCTCTGCCCACTCCAGGGAAGGAAGATCCAGAGCAAGGAAGAGACTGCAACCAGGGAACTTCACCCCAGGCTACTCCTGAACCCCACAGCTCATTGTGTTTCCTCGCTGAAAACACACCCAGAGCAAGAGCAAAGCCTTATGTCAGGGCAGCTTTACTTGGAAAGGCTAAGCACACATTTAGGGTGTTCTGGAGGGGCAGCTCCCCCACGAAGAGCAGGTTCCAATAAAGGAAGAATTCCTTACTGTCAACACTTTGCCTTTTGATGAACTCTCCTGTTCGAGCTTTTCCATTTCTCTCCTTTTCTCCCACACCTCCCAAAAGTATGTCCTGCCCCTGGGAGCCCCAGCAGAGCCTGGACCTCTGAGCAGTATGTGGGAATGCTTCAGTTTGGTCAACAGCCACAAAAAAGCAGCACTATCATCAAGGACATTGATGCAAAGGCCCAGCAAGTACTGTACAACACACTCTCATGTCTGACCAAGAGAGTATTGTCCAAACATGATAAAGATCCAAAGATACCCACATTTTACTTCTACTCACTTTTATTCCAGACTTCCTAGTCTGACTATTTTGTAGCACTATTAACTGCTTTAAAAGCTGTTTCCTGCCTTGCCTTTCTATTTAAGTAAATCCCTTTGCCCATCATGTTCTTCACAGATTTTTAATGTCACATATCATTTATCTGTACATCTCAGTTGGTATCTGACCTTTGCAAACGTCACCTGCTTGCTTCTTCCTGAACTTACTACACCGCAGCCAGGCCCCAACACTCTCAGAGGTGTTTTGCAGGAAAATGTGAAGTTTCAGGTAGGAAATCTGGGGAGTTGCTGGTCAGGTAGCACCGAGGCCACCAGGTACTCACCGAGTTTGGGTAGTTCAGGTAGCAGATCTGACAGGACATGTCCTGGGCTGATGACCTGGTGTTCATCTGGCGCGTCCGAGACTTTTTACTTGGATTAATTACGTGACACTCTGCAAAGAGCTTCTCCAAGTTGCCATCAAAGTACCTGCACAACGCAGGAGAGAATGAAAATTTAACCACCTTGAAAATTACTTTTTCATTTTATCTGGCAGTTAAGTGTACAAAGATGCTTTTAATATTTGAAAACTCTCACACACACTACTTCCAACAAACTCTTCCCTAACACAACACAGAGGTGGATATTAGACAACTACATCACTTCAGAGACTCTTAGTTAAATTACACATTGCTGAAATTCAGGTATCTTCAATTCTTCAGCTGCATTTCAAGTAATTCATGATTCTCCCCGGTGACTGCTTTGCATTAGAATTCCAGGACAGGAAACTAGAGCAGGAACACCTGAATTCACAGTCCAGGCATTGGAGCATCTTCCTAAAGCACAGGTTAGACACCTCCAAGCTCAATTCTTTTCAACTGAAGCCTTCCATTTTTCCTGCTGTTCTGATCAGTAGCCATTTGAGCAGCTTTTCTCTTCAGTCAACATGAGGTAATTTAAGAACCTCCTAAAAAATACAGTTCCAGGTTTACAGCGCTTCCAAAGATTAGGTACCTATTGGAAAGGAGGATGCAAAATTGCTTGGGGGGAGAAAAAAGATCACTTCCTTTCTATTTCCTATTCCCTTAAGGAAAACAATACTGGTTTATTTTCAAGGCTTACAAAAAGCTCTTCCTTGGAGAGGAGGACTAAACTGGAGAGAATCATTATCAGGAAGCTCAGCCTCTTCCCAGAATCCTTCACACACTTTTCTCCAGCCTGCAGCAGCTGCAAAGAACTAATTAAACCAGACAATTAACCAGCCCCATCACCTGCACACATCCCCCATCCAAACCCCACTAAGTCATTTCCCCGCTCCCTTACAGCTCTACCAACCAACAAGGCTTGATTTATAATTTTAAAAATATCAGTTTTCCTGCTGTTTCATATGTTTCTCAGTGCACTTCATGTATTTTAGATCTTAAATTTCAAGGCACCGAATCTGGAAGGAAGTGGTGAATTCTGGCATCACAGCATCTATGAGGCTTTGCCACTGTTCTTCAATGTTAGCTCAGGATTTAAATCAACCAAGTTCTTTCTTTGCTTAGAGGATTATATTTAGAAATGTATATGTTATATTTAAACATAAACATATAAAATTATATCTTTAGAAAATTTTAGCAAGTGAATTCAGTGCAGTCCCATTATAGGTAGTACTTGTTTATTAAGAATCATGGATATATATTAAGTCCACAGAAGTGTTCCAGCCTTCCAACTGCTCTTAGAGGCAGCGGGAGCAGCACAGGACATGCTCTGAAGACAGCAGACACACAGCTGGGTTCGAAGTTTGCAAGGAAAATAGTTTTGTATACAAGTGCTATGATGCAACTTGAACCCTGATACTCATGGCCAGCTAAATGTTTATGGAAATACCGAAGGTTTTTGTAATGGTGGGCTGGTTTTAAGGGTGAATATCCACATCAGGAACTTGACTTTTTTCACCTGGAATTGCCTATCCCCTTTAAATACCTATGGACAGTATTCCTGCTTCTCCATGCTGTTCTCTTTTCGTGCATTTTCTTTCTGAGTAATTTCCACATTTGTTTTCATGAATGTCTCTCACACTCAAACTCATGCTGCCACTGGGCCATAAGAACCCCAGAAAATGAGAGGAAAATGTGAATCTCCCACAACACATGCAGCTCCAATGGATACTCTGAAGTCGAACAGCTCCCTCACTGCCCCACCACTCCTTATGCAAACATACCAAGGGCTCCGTCAGAAGACTCTTGAAGTTCTTTCAATGGTTCGGAACAAACTCCTAATTCCAGTCACCATCCCTTTTTCCCTCTTGTTTCCAGCATCACCACAGCCCATCCATGTAGGCAGATCTCCCTTTGCCCTTCCCATGTTCTTTGGTCAAAGGATTTCCAGGCAGCAGTTCTAACACCTTTCCCTCCCACAGCAGGTGAGCTCCATGTGACATTTGCTAACTTCCCTGGCCAGCGAACCTTCTCCACCACCAATTTCCATTTCTATTCATCCTCCTTGAATCTGAGAAGCCAAAACACATGCAATCCCAGTCAAGATCTGACCCTGATCTCATACAGTTTCACCAGAGTTCTCCTGCAAATCTCATCTAATGCATCGCAAAAGATGGCTACATTTCTCCAGAGCTCCTCCATGTCAGCAACCCTCCTCATTTCCTTCAGAACTCCCAGAATTCTGATTTTTCCTCAAATACACTCTACTAAAGGGTTGGTTCTTGGTACCTCCATCTTTATTTTCACCTAGGGAGGAGCACAGCACCTTAAACAGCCCCTGAAACCTCTGCTCTCCCATCCCTTCACAATGCAGATATTAAGTAATTCCAGCACTTCTGGCACATGAGAATTTCTTTTATTAATTCTTCAAAGTTAATTTGCTTCACCAGAAAGTTTGGGGTTTTTCTACTGTTTTAAAAATGAATGGACAAATCAGTGTTTGTCCATTATTTTCAAGTGTTTCTACTTACCAAGACCAAACCTATAACAGTACCAAGTCTTTTTGGCAGAGGGATCAAGCTGTCAGCTCCTTTATCTCCTCAAAACTCCCTCCTGCTGTTTGTAACTGCCTAATCGCCATTTTCCAGACATAATCAAATCCTACCCATGGGAGTATCAAAGATAAAAAGCCTTTTCACTGAAAAAAATTGCTTCCAGTACACACTTTGGGATATTTACTTCCATGGAAGAGCATTTGTGAGTGTCAGTGCAGCAATATACTCGCAGTAAAAGATATCTCCACATCAAAACTCCTGCCATGCACCATTTTTCACCTGTTCAACCTCTGCTGAAGAGTGTAAAGCATTTATCTGTTCCAAGGAAAGCAGGCAGCCAGGTCCTGCAGAAAAGGCAATCTGGGCATTCTTGACATCCCTCCTCCGCTCAGAGAAACAGGGACATGTGGCCACCAAGATAAGCAGCTACAAGGGACTGCTGTACCTCTGGCTGTGCCTCCAGGGATTAAATCGGGCCTTGGGGACATGCTGAGACACTTTTCTCTTAACAAAATGATCAGGGGAAGGCACATAAAGCAGGAGAGCTGCATTTTAACCTCTTCATAACACAGAGGTTCTTCCCCAAACTCCCCTCAGAAGAGGACACCATCAGCCACAGTAAAATTGCAAGGTAATCAAGATAAAGTTCAAGCTAAAGCACTTTCCTCACTTGTTTCTGAGGTGATGTGGTCATTCCACACCTGCTGCTCTCCTGTCCCTATGAATTGAGCTTACAAAACACAGGAAAATAACATCTGACATCTTTATTCTCCTAAACACATGCAGCAAATCAGAGGCTGAACTAGTATTTCCTCCACTCCCCACTTCCATCCTACAAACAAATCCACCCCAAACCCCCAAGTTTGCTTTTGCACACAAATAATTAAGTGTTTCACCAGTGGGAGAGGGCAGTTTTTCAACTGTGCCTGTTATATCTTTACTCTAAGAGGAGTAAATACCTGCAGCACATCTGCCCTCTCAACACCATTGTGCAATTACTCCATGACAAAGCTGGCACAGACAACAACAAGCTGCTCATTAAAAACAGGCATAGCAAGGCTAAAAAAGTGGGAAAACAGAGAAATTTTCATGTCACAAGCTCAGAGCTCCCTACTTATCAAAAAAAAAGAAGCCACTTGGTTAAAGTGCTTTCCTCCAGGCCAGGTCTGATAAGGCTGCTGGGAGGTCGTGATGACTCACCCTGAGCTAAGGGAAAACAGGCACTGATTAGGAGCTGCAAACATACACCACAAAACAACAGGAACGTTCAAGCAAAATGTACATTTTGGGCCTTCTTCCCCTTAATCCTCACCTACCACCACAGCAAGGACCAAACCTTCTTGAGCACAAAGAACCTGCTCTCAGCCTCCTTCTCAGCTTCCCACTCCTGCTTCAACAAAGCTGAGCACTCCAAAGGATTTCATGGAAGTTATGTGGTGCAGGAGTGACAGAAGGCAGCACCAGGCACTCGAGATATGATGTTTTGGTGTTTTTCTAATACACCAGGACATCGATAAGCACCAAAACTGGGACCAGTGTGCAACAGGCCTGCCTAAGCAAGTTATGTATTCTATTACTCACAAGGGTAATCCTGCTGAGTTAAGTATTTTAATGAATATGTTTACCTGTGGATTTGTAAATATAGCACGTACTTAAACTGCAAAAGCCTTAACAATAATACCTCACATTGACCTGGCTGGCACCTCCTTCAGGAAAAAAAAACAAACAAAAACAAAACCACAGCCCAATTTTTATTTTTAAATTGATGGCACCCTAAACAAGCTTTCAACGACAAGGGGCAAAACCTACTCTACAAAGGGATGGCTTCAGTGCACTTGTGTAGAGGTATCTCACAGGGAGACAGACGCAGCCAAGGAGAGTGAACTTTACCCTGACCAAGAGAACCAGCCCAAGAAATTCAAATACCAAGTGAACAGACATGTTGCAGAGCAGGAATTAAATCAGAATGCTTAACAGCTCTAGTCAGAGCTAAATAGTGGCTATATTTGTAACACGAAGCTTTCAGACTTCCAACATCAACTAAAAGAGGTCAATCTCAGGAAAATAAGGGCTAGAAAGCTGAAGAAAAATACAATCACTTCAGAAAAAAAAATCTAGGTTAAACAAAACATAAGAGATACCTGAGCACCATCACTAACCAAAAATATTACACAAAGGGGTCTAAAGATGTCCTAAATCCATTAATCAAAGATAGCAGAAATATGTGTATTCCAAAATAATTACCAGCAGTGTGAAAACCTTGGATCCTCTTTCCCTGGGTGACAGGGGCTCACCCCAGGCTCAGTGAAGGGACATTTATCAACTCACAGGAGCACCAACAACTGCTCCTGGTTTACCAAGCACGTCCCATCTTCCCATACCCTGATCATCCGGCAAAGAAAATGGTAATAAAGTCAAACTAATGATCCCACCAGCCCCTCCACACCCACCCACTGGTCACTTCACACCTTTATGACCAGCAGAAACCACAACAACCAGCAAGTCCCTGTACAGCCTTTACTGCTCCTTTTGGTCAAGATTCTCTTTTAAAGGAGGAGAATTACAGTTTCTAAAGTAAATTAAATTCTCCAGCTCCGTCAACTCTCTTCAACACCAACACTAGCATTGGAATGAACCAAATGCAGCTGGATTTGGCTCCCACTGTACAACGACAAACTGAGAAGTACCTTTACCAAGCAACATTCCAAGAGCTGGGAATCAAAGACAGGAAATAATAATAAAACACTCTGCTCTGAGGGGGAGGGAGAGGCAAAATTCAAGCCATTATTTAGACACACTGAAGAAAACCTGGAGCTGCGGGCATGAAGACAAGGCAGGACTATTATCAGTCAGGAACAATTTAGCCTTGGCCAGACCAGAGAATAAACATGTCAGGAATACACATGCCAGCATGACAGGCGAGAGCAGCTAAACCCAAATCCAAAACAGTTGCTAGATAACAAGAACCTGTTCCTGCTTGCTTTTTTCCACAGCCTGTCCAAATGCTGTGCTTGTACGTGTTCAAACTGGAAATCCCTCTTTCCAATGGGTAACTTAACTTCCACAGCTTCTAATAGGCTTTAATATTATTAAAACAAGGAGTCACAAGTCACCCTTAGCTGGGAAAGGGGGAACATTTAGAGCTTACACAAAAGATTCTCCTGCCACACACTGTGCATTCATCCATCCTCAATTAATCCAGAAACAAACATTTGTTCTCAAGCACAAGGTGGATGCATGCTGAGGTGGCTGCTTACCTCTCCATCAGCTTCTCCTTATCCCAGTTGAAATGGCTGAGCAATATTCGAGTGATAGTCGCTGGATTCTGGAGAAAGAAGAGAAAAACAATCAATAATTGAGTAACCAAGCCAGAGTGAGAACACCAAGCAGAGCTTTGAGTAGGCAAAGGGAAAATCAGGGTGTCTGATAACATCATCTGTTCAGACAATACATGTTTACTGGCAAGGACTGGGAAATAGTTGGACTTGACAGATAGGTAAATTTAAAAGGAGGAAAAAAAACCCCAACTCTTTAAATCCAAGTGCTTATATAAAACGAGGATTTGGTTGAAGATTTAAGGACCAGATTAATTACAGCTACCACAGTGCCAACCACATCCAGCATGCCCACACAATGCAATTCCAGGATGTCTGTAAAATGCAGGAAGGGCTGTTTTCCACCCATCATACCCATTTTTGCCAGAACCTCCACACCACTTGCAGAGCAAGAATATTCCAGCCCTGACCATCAAAACACTTGGGCTGAAAACTCTTTCAGAACACAACTGGCTGCCAGTGTAAGATAAAGTCCTTGGGAGACCCTAGACGTTCCTGAAGCACCTCGACATCCAGAAAACACTCATGGAGCCATACAGCTAAGGAAAGAAATACAGCCTAGAAAGGTCAGAAAGAAGATGGAACATAAGAGCTGATTTTCACTTGTGTACACTTTTTTCTTCCAGTTAAAATCTGTATCATCAGCCAAGAGTTTGATTATATGAGAAACACACCAGACCACATGGCTTCTCTTACATCCCAGAACCACGTTTTAGCTCCCCAAATCCACTCTCTGGGCTCAGTTTTAGGACCGTTTACATGCAAAGGAGACAAGAGCAGCGCCCGGAGAGCGCTGTGTGTACTTTGCCATTTGACACCAAAATGGAAGTTTGCCTCGGGGCCAATGTTCAATGGACGCTCTGAAGCTGTTGAAAAGTAGGACATAAACCAGCAATGTGATTTCCTGAGCCCTGGAGCTACAGCCACAACTTGACGCTGCCAAAAGCCAATGCTGTCACCCACAGCAGCGATCCCACCCCATCCCTGCATGTCCTGCCCTCACCAGTCCCTACCACTGCAGCCATTTTATGCTGCAAATACTGCCTCAGAAACTGATCTTCTCTTTTCCTTTAGGTTGTTTTATTCACGGAATCAGTTCTCCGATCTGTTTGGTTGCCTGACCACACAAACAGCTGCATTAGCACAAGGGGAAAGCAGGACAGCCTCCTTCACCACCAACACCAACAAAACCTTCACTGAAATAAAGCCCTCGGGTGACAGTGTAATAAGTACAAAGAAATAGTCTTGTGGTTTATACTATGAAAAGTGACACTCTGCTCCTTCTCCAGCATGTTAATGCCAGCACAGATTGTTTAAGGCCAAACTAAGAATATTTTTCCAGCTTAAAAAGCCCATGTGAACCAAAGCAGCTTTAGAAAGGTTAGACCAGATCCCTGATCCAGTCCTTGTGGAGCCCCATAAACAGCTGGGACAGCAGATCTACACAGTACGGGGCAGAAGGTACCAGAAATGGGTGTTGCCTAACACTGCAAGGTGACAGTGCCATTCTGGTCCACAGCTGAACCAGTCTCCCAGCCGACACAAGGTGCCTGGCTGACAACCCCATCCCACCAGCTCTCTGACAGCATCCCTCCCTCATCCAGCCCTGCACAGGGGAGCCAACAGCTCAACTCTTTCAAGTCAGTCCTGCCAACAAGAAGCTCTAAGGGAATTCAAGGGTCTCCTTCACCAAAAGGCTCCTCCAGCAGCCTCTTTCAGGGTTTAGTTTCTGATCTTTCCAGATTATTTTGGCTTTGGGTCTCCACAACATCCTTTTCTGTAACTCTATCTGTACTATGCAGCAGATACAGTTTTAAGAACTGCCTAAAGGAGTTCTTAAAAGCTCACTTAGACACAATTCCTAGAGCAATTTAATCAAAGATGAAAATATACCTTAGTAAATAAACCAATTTTATCTCTAGATTATCTTGGTTATGATACCAGCCCCTGTAATTCTCCAGTTATGAGTCTCAGACAGTGAAGTACAGAGCTCTTCAACACAAGGAGTCTTCATTCAGCCCAGAGATCTGACAGATGTATAGAAAAACACAGTTTTCTTCATTTCTCAAGCAAAGGCATTGAGAGAGCTTTAACTGAAATCAGCCTGAAGTCTTGTCCTACCTTCTGCCACAGCAGCCCACTTGGCCACTTATTAAGGCTTCTGGGAATACCTATTAATTGCTTAATAGGCTAAGAGGCAGTAGAAATAGTGGTCCCTGGCTGACTTTTTAAAAAGACAGAAGGATTCCCCTGCACTGAAGGCAAAGTTATGGTACCTGGGCAAGAAATTCGAATGGTCTGCAGTGATTATTAAGCAGAACAAGACTGATCCAGCAAATACCACTCCCCAGAGGACACGTGCTTGGAAAGGACAAGAGGGTTTCATCTGTGGCTTCTCCGTTTTCCCAACACACAGGCACTGCGGTTTTCCAAAAGTTTCCCTAGGTCAGAGCCCCCAGGTATCCCAGCACTGCAAGGTCAGTGTACAAAACTGGACGTTATTTAGGATCATACTGTTGACTCAGTGTACTGTCACCTTCTCCTGGCTTGCTGGGCTCCAGCTTCCTCCAGCACTGTTGGCTGAACATGTAAAATAGAAAGGAAACGCCAGCAGCATGACAAGCTCCCACCAGAAATAGCTGGGCTGCCTGCTTTCACTGCCTGCCACATCCCAGATGCAGCATTCAAACCTCCCCTGGCTGTTTCCCGGACACAGAAGGCAAGGATTAACACAGCCCTGCCCTTGCTCATCCCTGGACAGGGATACGATCTGAGCTGGCAGTGCACGGGGAGCGCAGAAGGCTGGGAGGGAGGCAGCTCAGGGGCGAACCAGGGTTAAATACAAATGCCGGAAGTGCTGGCATGAAGGATTGATTGTTCCAATCTAAGACCAGGCACACCACCATGGAACAGCTGTTCCAGGGAATAGCTCACATGCACACGCTTCCCTTGCAATTATTCCAGAGCAGTGCTGGAGGAGTCAACCCCAGCACCCACCCCAGTGAGAGCTGTGTCCTGTACCTCGGGCACACAGGGTTACACCACCACCAAAATGAAACAGTATTTCAACACCAGTTCTACTCCAGCCTTTACCAATCCTCAGACATCGCTTTGGACACTCATGCTGCAAAAATTAATGGAATACCCAAATACTGGGTTGCACAGCAGTGGGAAGTTACAGACTCTGTTCTGCCTTCTCGTTTGGCACACAGGATTATTTCCTACGACTGACACCATGCAGATTAGTTATGAACAGGATCCACTGCCGCTCAGACGGGATTACTCCCTGGGCTGAGAGAGCGCGCTCTACTAAGGCTATTTTCTGTTTACAAAGACAAATTTTTCTACAGAAAGCAGCCAGGGACGGATGGCGAGCAAGGGAACAGCCAACACGTTCTCCTCCAAACGTGGTCTGATGAAAGCTGAAACAGCAGATCTCACTTACAGCAGCCTCCTATTAAATTTTACATGTTGGAGCCGAGGCGGATTGCCTAGAGCTGAGGGCAGCGAGCCTGTTGATATCCAGATAGGAACAAACTCGAGGAAAGCAGCCATTTTGTTGAAATTCTCAGGGCACTTCAAAAGATTCCCTAACAAAACATTCCGAATAAAGCTCTGCCCAGAGAGAAACACCCTCAGTCCTTCAGCAGGGATTTTTTTTTTTTNGGGGGGGGGGGGGGCTAACAAAGCAACCAAGCCCCATATATGCTTCAAACAAATTCCACTCCACCACAGCTTTTCACTGCAGGTATTTACATTTACAGTCCTTATCTATGTTGCCATGCTCCACCACACCAATGCAAGAAGGAGATACAGCAATAGGAAGCCCTACAGAGGGTCTGGACTTCACCAGAGAAGCATTATTAATTCAAATAAAACTCCTTAATTTAATAGAATTTAATTCAACTGGAAGCTTCATCAGTGATAAGAGTCAGAATTCTTTCTGCTGTCAAAATAAGAAAGTATGAATCGGAAGGAAGAATCTGGATGCACTTAAATACATAAATGAACTATAAATTAAATATTATTAGAACATTAGCTTGAATCAGAATTTCCAAGCAGCACAATTTGCTGAATGACAGTTGGGAGCACTTGATCCATTCATGTTTCCATCCATCAAGACAAGCTGCATGGTTAATTCCTGATGTTATTACTAAGAAAAGTACATTTTACAGTTCAGCTTCTCCTCACATGCTGGGAGTCAGCTCTTGGTTCAGTTTCAGCATTTACTGTAAATAAAAATCATTTAAGAACAATTTAAGCTCAGTTCTCCAGCAAAATCCTTTCCCACCTCCTGGAGACACGATATTGATAAATTCTTTGTTTTGTTTCTTTCCATGTCATGGCTGGTTTTGTTTTCTACCCATGGCAGCTTCTGCATTCTAACATTTTTCATCCCAACTGGAGCATCTCCATCTTATAACACCAGTAACAGAGGCTTTTCCAGCAATAAGGGTTTGATGCTGCTTCCAGTTGGGTTTTCTACACAACTGCTTTGCACTAGTGAATCGAAGCAGATGCTCCAGAAACCCTGGCATTGAAGCCTTAGAATGCCCACTGCTATAGTCCACGGGAACACAAGGCTGGGTCTACATTCCCCAGCAGAAAGAAACCTATGGTTTCACATCAGCTGACAAGACTGAGGGTTTGGCTTGGTGGAGGAGCAAAGAGCCATCACAAATTAATGTTGGTCGGAAGCCAAGCAGCACAAACATCTGCTCCAGTGCAGTGGCACCTGGGGACAGTCGTCACACCACCACTGTAAATATTTAACCAGCCAAACCCCCAGGGTTTGCAACAGTAGAGCACCGAGTGGAAATGCCCGCTGCCCAGCATCTGCAAGGCTTGTCATGTGCACACCGTGCCACGGGAGAAGCACTGATAAATAACCCACAGGTCACGTTTTAGGGCAGCAGGGAGAGGAGGAGCAATCCCATCAGGAGAGACTGTGACCAACACCACACAGCAGGCTCCAAAGAGCTGCTTCATCAAGTAATAACCAAGGGGCACCAGCCCAAAATTACCAGCAATAACCTGGTATCTGCTCCACCTGAACCCTCTGCTCTTCACCTGCACCACTCCCAGCCCCACACAGATAATCTTAGATATAAAGGTACAGTTAAAAAGTGTCTTAAATCAGCTTTTAACCTGCTAAAACACATCACAGTACAATTGTCAGCAAAAGGTTTGCACTGTTCTGCAAGTGCATTGAGGGACCTTCACTTGTGGAGATCCATTCACATCCATTTCTTCCAGGAGTCAATTACAGGAAATCTTACAAGCACAAAACCTCATTTCTAGCAGCTTAATAAAATTCCCAGGAAGCCAGCACAGAAGATGAGATCCAAGGGTTGAGTACTTGCAGGACATGATCTCAAACTTGCTAGTTTTTAACCACCAACAACTGAGCACTCCGAGAAGCTGCTGGAAAACTTCTGCGTAATCTAATATTCCCTGGCTCGATTACAGCCAGAACACAAGAGGGCTGCTGCGAGAAGAGGACAGCAGCTAAACGGATCAATCTGCCAACCCATCCATGCTCTCTCCCTCTGCCATCCCCTGGGGTCTGGGAGAGAACCACACCACAGGATGTTTCTGCCATTGCCATCTCAGGCTTCACAGGGACAGCACAACACGCTGGTGGTATCTCAGATATTTCCCATCTTCCTGTCAGACATAATAACAACATCAGTACTGCTTATTCTCTGTACCCCACTGAGGGGGTGCTCTTTGCATCTTACACACTACTGAAGCCATATATGAAGATTGAGATAGAACTCTAAACCAGCTGAAAATGGACCAGTTTCCCAACATTTTGGAACAACTCCACAAGAAGCCAGGCTACTCCCTGTGACTGTTGTCATCTGCTGTCCTCCATCTGGCTTTTGCCACCTCACTGTAACTCCCCATTAACACATACAGAGCCTTTGACTCCGTCACCAACCATCTCCTTAGCTCCCTACATCGTTCTTCATCTCATTAACTTCCCTTCACACATCATCTCCTAATTCTGAAAATTAAGTTTTACAGAGTTACTGAATTAATACCATTACATGATGGCACCAAATGGCAGCTTGACCTGATGATCTCAGTTTGTAGTAACTTACCTGCACTTTACTGACTGTTTCCAGCTCTGATGAACATACGTTCTTCTAGCAGGGGAAGATAATAAAAAGCAACTTCGGTGAAAACTCTATTACTTCAGTTAATTGGTTCAAGAGACAGAAATGAAGCAGTCAGCTGCTTTATATTTTCTCAGAGCCTTTTGGAAAGCTTTCAGGTTAATGATTAGGAGCTGCAACGAAGAGCCATTGTCTAACAGAGCTTTTAAAATCAGGGAAAAAAAAACCACTAAAGCAACAATTCCAGGATGAATTAGCAGATTTGGAAATGCAAAAAATTAATTCACACTATAATACTTCTAAATAAAAGAAGATGGCATGGATTCGCCCTGCTGCTCTCAGAACACTGCAGAAGCTCCACCACCAACCCAACAAAAAATTAAAAACAACCAGGGAAGGCCTCTCCCAGCATTTCAGCTATGCTCGCTTCCATAGCAGGAGAGCTAGGCTTTGATAACAGGACACAGAGAGATGTAAACCCTTATTTTATACATTTAAGCTGAAGAACACTTTGGTTTCTACTTCCTTTTGCTATAGTTCTGGAGCATCCTTTAAAGAGGAAGGACCATTAAAGGTCCTGAGCTGATGTTTTACTGCCCACAACAGCGGTTATCACCCAAAGGATTTCTCTCTTCCTGGTGTCTCCCAGCATAAGAAATCCCAACATATGAACAGAAGCTCAGCAAAGCTGGGTAGGTAACATGAGCCCCAGCTCTGGTTTCTGGAGTCTCTGCTGAGCGACTGCAGATGCCGTGCTGAGCACCGGAGTGGGAGCACATGGGTGCTGGAGTACGCTGCACATCGGCTTTATTCAACCTAGTGCCTCCCACTCAAGGATTTGCAAAGACTCGCCTTAAAAGAGTAGGAGAAGGTGATGGCATCATTTCCATATAATTCTTCCAGTTTACTATTTCAGCAGCTCCGTAATATCTCCCCTCCCGCTGTGGAGGAAGCAAACAGCCCCCAGCGCTGCAGCCAGGCTGGGCACGAGGGGAGAGCAAAAACCCCGCAAGTTTTGTCTACCATGGATATAAAGGGCCTGTGGGTTCATCCAGGTAAGTTCCAAGTCCCTGGTAATCACCAATTTCCCCCTCAAGTCAAACATTCAGTCAACATCCAGTACCACAGAGTTACTCTGGTAGGATGAGAGTCCACGAAATAGAAATGGATATTTAGGAAATCAATATCAGACCTCTGTGTCCCCATCACAAATGACGCACGGTCACCTTCCCTGCTTGTCAATAGAACACCACTCCCACAACCAGTGTCCACAATGCATATCTGAGCCCCTTCCCTCTTGATACCACTGCTCTTCCAGACCTCCAGGCTCCATTTTTCCTCTTCTATCCAACATGACCCCAATCCTATTGAAATTCTCACCCCACCACACTTTAGTTTGGACCCACCACACAGTTACTGCACTGATCTCATACATGGATCACACAAATGTATCCAGTACCATCAGACAGAAAAAGTTGGGTTTCTCCAGGTCACAAGCATTCCTAAGGCAGAAAGAACATCATAAGATACTTTCAGTTCTACACAGTCTTGGAAAGACTACACATGGGGGCAGTTTCAATTCTTATCTCAGACCAATATAACAACGCCTGGCTTGAATAAAAAACACTGTGTTACTTCAAGAGGAAAGCTAAAGTACGTTTTGCCACAGAAAGAAACGATACTAAATGAAGGAAGTGACTGGCAAAAAATTCCAAAACAGCATGGCTTGGCCCAAGAGCACAGGTCAGAAATTTCTCCCCCTGCTCAAGATTCCAGAGAGGCCGAGGAAGACTCTAGACACCCAGAACAGCTTAGCTGTGCACCAGCTCTATTTTTGCCTGTGAGATGAAATGACAGCTACTTGGATTATGATTTTAATCTGAAATAGGGCAGTAACCGGGCAAGACCAGACCAGCTCAGAAAATATTTATTCAGCAGCAACACAAGCTCACACAAGCATTGGCTCCTGGACTTCCCACCGGCCAGTCAGTAATGGGAACACAAGTGACCAAACACAGGAACTGACTGGGTGAAGGGGGTTGCTGGTTTATTTTAACACGGACAGGATCACTGTGTCACCAGACAGCTGAGCTGGCACAACCTGGACAACAGGGACTTGCTTCCAAGAAATCTGTTTGTCTCAGTCTGCCAAGAGCTATGTGTCAGGCATGTTAAAGCTGGTCTTCCCGTATCAACAGACCCCCTAATTTTTTTGTCCCAAAGACTGTAAAGCATATTGGGACATACTTTGATGCCAGGTACAGCCAAAGGTCCCACTTTTTTTTCTCCATTATCCCACCAGCTATGAAGAGCAGGCCCTCACCCTCTTCACCCCGGTATCTGGGGGCTGTATTCACCTGGGCTACCAAGTACCAGTTTTTAATAGTAAACTGTGGGAATATTGCCAATAACTACTACCAAGTGTCCTCAAAGTAACCACGTGAGCCTGACAGAAATACACTTTTTTTTTAAGGTCTTTCATTAGTCAATGTTGGAAAGACTGGAAGAGGCATATGTCAGGTCAGCTACCCATCAAGCTGATAAAGGGAAACAACCCAAAACACCACATTTGGGTTTCATGGGAATGCTGTCTTCAGTGACTCAACTCTTGAATGAACTGTGTATTTCTGGGAAAGTACAGGTCTGCTGATGTGAGCTCCAGAAACAGTCCTGTTTGCAGGGAGAAATGGATGTTAAAGGAATAAAGGTGAAAGATGAACTGTACATCTGCTTTCTTCCTTTAAATCATTTTGTAGCAGTCTTCTGGAGTCTCAAAAAAGCTCTCCCTGCTCTTTTCCCTCACTCCAATATGTACTGGTACATTGACACCACATTGTGCACTGCCAGGGTCTGGCCCAGAGCCAGAGGCACCCAAAGGGCTGTACCCGCATCCTGGGATTTATAAATTTGTAGGAGACTGGCTCTGTTCCCTCACACTGGGGAGGAAAACTGCTGGCTCTGCTGGCTACTGCTTCGAGCAGCTCATGCAGCACAAGGAACAGGCACCTCAGCTCTGGACAGTGAATGATTTCCCAGTTAACAGTACCCAGCACTTCATGGATTTTGCACACCTTCAGGACAACAGAACTTTGCTTTTGCTGCTTTAAGCACATTCAAAGGCACCACCCAGTCCAGGGCAGTGTTAGGAGGCTGCTATGAACAGATCAGTGGAAGAAGTATCAGAAGCAAATTTCAGAAATAAATGGTACCATGGCATACTTGAAATGTTTAGAAGAAATCAGACAAACTCTGGGAGGATGAAGGTATTTTTCTAATACTCAGCATTCACAGTTAGACTGGGAAAGGTAAATTCTCAGTAACTAGTGCATTTTTTTCCACAGACTGTTTCCACAGCAGGTCTGTCTGTAGGCTCAAATGCGTGCCTTGAAAACAACTAATTGATTTTCTGGGTTAACTTTTGGAAGTTTTCAGCCAAGGGCTCTCAAATTGTCTTTCCAGATGATGATTTAAGGGTGTCCCCTCTTTAGACAGTGTGCAAGTACAGGATCAGTCCCCGGCATGAAGGTGTCTCTCAAGCACTGCTGTTTAAGTCTCAGGTTTCGGGTGATCTGCCTCCCACCTGCTTTTGTTACTGGGCACTGCTGGAGAACACTTATCACAGGCTGCTTGGGCACAAAGCTGTTAAATACAGGAGATATAATCCAGCCAAACTCTGTATCACCTCAAGACAAGCACTGTTGATTCCTAAAAACCACAGGATAACCTGTGAACAGAGCTTTATCCTCAGAAATTAAGAGTCCTCAGATTCACAGGTACTTGGGGGAAATAACTCACTACATAAAAATCTCGAAGTAACATGCCTGTGCAGCCTGTCCTGACTTCCAGTTCAGAACATTATAATTAACATTTTCCAACAAATATACAGACAGGAAGAAGAAAATGGTAAGGGATGATAATTGCTTCTATGAGCACAATGAGGTGGCACCCACAAACCCCTGCAAGTTAAAGATCTACCATGGTAAGTAAACAAAAGCCATCCCAATGAGTAACTTCTCTCATGGCAATGGCCAGGTTACTTCAAAAATACTTGGATACATAGTCACTGGTGGCATGCAAGTGTTAACCCCTTCAGCGACAGCATGACTGATGAGAGACATGGGCTTGGCACAAGAATTTTTAGCTAGGGGCGATTTACATGAGCATTTTCAGAGAAAAAAAAATCCTTAACATTCTTCTATCTTCTCTGTCTCCTCCAGGCCCCAGTGCAGTGAGCACTTGGTACTTTTCTTCAATTCTCTGTCCCTCACTGCTTCTGATTTTGTCCCTTCTTCAAAGGAACACTTTACGATCCATTCCCTCTTCACTTGGGCAAAGAAGTAGTTTTCCCATCTCAGTGAAGCATCACCACACTCCACAGTATTTTAGGAAAGAAAAAAACAAATTCCTTAGGGTGATTTCATCTCTCCATCACAGGCAAAATATGTTTTAAACACCCAATGTCACCCTGACAAACAGGCAGGAAATCCATTCTGGTGATGCCTATGCCTTAGTCTACAATTCTCAGTCAAGAAAAAAAAAAAAATAGCCATCTTAAGAAACTCTTTAGGCCCAGGAAACCGCTGCCAATGCAGCAGTGGCTTGGGGATGTAATCTTTGGCAGCATCTTGACGCTGGCAGCAGCCCCAGCGCAGATGTGGTTGTGGCTTGTACCGCTTCCCTGCAAAAAGCAGCTTTACCTGCAAAAGCACTTTGTTCTGCTGGCACAACCTGCATCTGCACTTGGAAAACCTGCCAGCATCCTTTTCCCAACAAGCCTCTTCTAGCTCGGATCATTTTTTAATGATGACTTCGCAGTTTACTCACCACACTCTGCTCATTTATTCTTACTTACTTTTACAGCCAACAAAACACAGCCCTGGCAACACGTTATTTTATAAGCCAGGATTTCCGCTACGAGAAGTAATTTCGCCTGTTTACACCCCAAAACTTTTTCCTCCGAGGGCTCTGAAGAAGCCACCTTTGAAGAAAGGATATTCTGGAGGCATAAGGAGTTTAGCGATCACTTGTTCAATCTTATTCCCAACAAGATATACCTCAAAGTCTAACTGCAGACCCTAATTGCTGCAGGTATTTTTAACCAACTACCTGAGCTCCCTCGAGTTAAGAGAAAATAGTCTGGTGGGATCTGATACAGAAATAGCAGAACACAAGTCATACAGCAGTGGGGGAGAATGGAAAACCTCCAGTGTTTTCACCATTTTCTCTTTTAAAGGCTTTGAAGACTTGCCTCTACACAGACTTGCACTCATTTAATCAGAAGTGTTTCTACATCTGTTGAGCCAAACCAGCAAGTAAGTGCAGATTCCCTATCTCTATTCCCTGTGGTAGGGAATGGGAAACAAACCTGGATGTGCAATTTTGTATTTGATGGACTGTGCACTAGCTGACAAGGATATCCCTTGTTCTTCTCCCATTAAAATATTACCATCATCAAGACACTGGGCTTCTGCAAGAGCAAAACCCCACCTTATCAGCCCTGCCTTGTAACTGCTGTGCAGGGCAGCAAGAGGAATAATTACACTAATGACTGGTGAATAACTGAGTGCACTGAACAGGCTGGCACCCAGCCTCCTCCAAACCCCAGTGCTGCCTGCAGAGACACCCTGGCAAGGGACAGCAGGGAATTACACCACGGCACACGAGAGCGACACAGATCCCAAACACCCTCCCTCCAGAGAGTTTCACTATCCATCATCCCTACAGAGAACTCCAAGTCCTTGCACTGTTCCCCTCCTAGAAGTTATCGGCCCAGCCAGAAATGATTTTGTGCACATTTTCAAGCATCAATTTCAGCTCTATTAAGAACACAAATAAGGATATTTCCAGCACGTCATATTACCACATAAAACAAAGAGACTGGCTATTACAGAACAAGCTAATGTATATCCAAAATGTGTATAAATCAAAGAGTATCACCTCAATTTACTCAGATGGCCTTTCAGTCATTGCAGAAGTATTACAGACTATCAAAACAAAGACATCTGACACATTATTTCATCAGATCTTCATAGCATACAGAAATTGTTAATTTTTTTATTGAATTTTTATTTTGTGCTGAAGTTATTTTCCTCTATGCACACTAGGTGAGATTTTACTCCAAGGACCTTCCACTTCACACTGTTGCTCCAAAAAGAAAACTTATGCTGCTAAGAGTCAGAATGTGTTGCTCTTCCTCCCTTTTTATTAAAAAGCTACTGTTCAGCCCACTTTTAATACACATAAAAAGCTCTGTCACTTCCAAGCTCCTGCTCTGGAATCCAACCTCAAGACATGGCTCTCCCACACTTCTTTCCACACCATTCCTTTCACTCCGTTTTTCAGATCCTAGATGACTAGGATGAAGATTACTAGGAGTTAACTTAGTCTTAAGTTTTCCTTCCCACACAGGAAAGCTCATTGCAAGGGAGACTGTTAATTCATGTGAGTCCTCCTGGTTTCCCCAAATCCCTCTCCACATTTCTACCTGCCAGACAAAGGAATGCTGATTGCATTCGTGTTTTGTTGCAAAAGAACACACCAAGCCCCCAGTTACCAGCTGCAGAGGGGATCAAAATTTCAAAAAACTCTCCAGGGCTCTTTCCGAAGTTAAATATGCACCTCTAACTAGATGTGCACATAAAACAGGCCACCAAAATGTTGAGGTGTGGATGCACATCCATTTGTTTTGCTGAGAGAGCTAACAATTCAAACACCATCACTTCTCACAACTGGAGCAAAGGAGCTGCTCAGGGGTCAGAGGGCTGAGCAAGAAGAGCAGAGAGAAGACACTTTTAACTGGGGAATTCCTTGATCCCCTGCATTCTATGGCCCTGCAAACAGCTGTATCCAGGCAGTCAGGGAATGGGAACTGCCCAAGAGCAATATCCACACAACCAAGGCTCTGTTGTGGGCGCACATGTTGTAGATGCCAAAAAGTGCCACTGGGGATGAGTGTCAGACACTCAAACATCAGAATGGTTCAAGTGTGTTAGTGTTTCAAGCCAACTAAGCCCATCCCAAGTGCCCCAACTAAGAAAACCAAAGGCAAACCCCAGAGAAGTGACCCACAGCAAAGCACTGCACTCTGTCACTACAGCACCAGATCCTACTACACACACATCAAAGCACAGGACCATAAAACAGCCATGTCCTGCTGGGATTTTTACGCAAGGGTATCGTTCAAATATCACCTCCTTCATCTGCGGCTCTGAAAGAGTTTTGCTGAAGAAAACATCAAAAAAACATCCTTTGCAGGGCAGCACCTGATGCGCTCCTTCGGAGACCAACCCAGTCACTGATACCAGACAAGGAACCTTCAGAACCACTTCAAATTTTCATTTCTTTACCTTGGAAGAAAGTCTCTTCAGGTTTTCTCCTTAATATGAACAGCAAATATTAGTTTAAAAAGGAAATCTTTGAACTAACACCCGAATAAGTCAGTTATTTTGCCATTTGACTATTTTCAGGTGCAATTATACAGATTCCTCTGGTTCTACTTTTTACGTAAAGTCCACTTTGAGAGGACTTTAACCGTGCCCATGTAGAATCCTTTTCAGCAGGAACTCCTAATCTATCCTGATTATCTGCTGGGAAACAGAGTTTAGAGTCGGCACCCTTCATCTGGTGAAATTTCTGTAACAATCAGACAATTTTTCAGAAGGGCTGCAAAGAAAATAAGCAAATATCCAAGCTTTTAATTTCAAACATTCGGATTATCTCCCTCCAGCTCCCAAATTCCTCAAATCACAAAGCAATGAAAGCTTCACCTGTTGTGAACTAAAATGCACAGGAAAAGGCTTATTTGTGGAGTCACAGTACATGGAGAGTCCCTTCCCTCCCCTCTGACCAGGAAGCCTTTCACACGTTCATGTTTCAGACACAAGAACTCTCCCACAAGACCTGATTTGGAAGCAGATGGCCAAGACATGATCCTTGCACTGGTTGTCCCTGGAAACAAGAGGCACCACATGGTGCTCTAGGATAAAAGTTTTCAACCAAGGAAGATACAAAACCAGGAATGTTTTAGAAAGACTGGGAAGAAGGTTCTTAATGTGCGAACACCAGTAAGTAGGCATCAGTGGAAACCACCAGGAGAAGACCAAGAAGCCCAGTTTTAGGTAGGTTGTACACTCAATTACTACCAAATTAGAGCCAAGAGCCACCTGTTCACAGGGCTCTCAGTTACTGCCCTGTCCCCAGCAGCTCCTCTCCCAAATACATCTGCAGAGGACCACAACCTTTTGCCGTCACGCAGACGTGCCGGAGCCTGGCAACAAGGACAGGAATCGTAACACAGCCATGGAGAAGCTGTGCACTCCTCTCCAGCTGCCTGGGCTCCATGCTTCTCCAGAGGGAGGACATCAAGGGGGGACGTGTCCCTACAGAGGCAGTTCTTGTTTCTCCTTTTTTACTAGGCAGTGGCAAAGCCTACCAACTTTGTGCTCCACCAGCCCCCAAAAGTTGCCCAAAACTCAAGGCAAGACAGTGGGCAATGCCAAAATGCACCACAACCGTCCAAGACACTTTCACAAGGCCTTACTCACTTCTTCCAAGTGACTTTGATGCTGTCGAAAGCTATCAATGTCAGGTTTTGGATCTGAAACAATTCCCAACATGTGAGAAAAGTTCTCAGTCGCTAAAAACAAGGAAAAGACTCAATGCTGATGGTTCTGTTTGAGAGCTGTGTAAGTGGAGTGGTTCAAACTCTCACCACAGTGAGCTGCTCTGAGTACCAGAAGTAACAACCTGGCATTGCTACACCACGTAAACAAGGGATCGCTCCTGCAAGAGCCTCTGCACTTACACAGGCACTCCAAATTCAGGAAAGGCACAGACGTGTGAAGTATAAGCTCCATTACACCTGAAACAACGACTGAGGGAAGCCCTGGGTGGCAGTTTTCAAAGCATTTATTTAAACAGTGTTTCCATCACAGCTCAAGATCAAAAGCTAAGAGCGAGGTAAGGAATTCCATACGGGCCAAGCTCAGTGTTGCCAACACTCCCAACACCAAACACCTGGGAGGGTGAAGATATTTAAGTATTATCAGCACTTCAATTATCAAATTACTAATGATTTTTCTCTAGCTGATTGCCTCGTCCCCTCAGTCTCCTGCACCAACACCCCACACAAAGCCAGCAGCCCCTCTCCCAAAGCTCAGGCATCTGTATTCCAGGCTGTGCTCAAATGCACCATTTGGCATTACTGAACAACTACGAACCCTCCCAAGGTGTTTTACAACAGACGAGGCTGCAATTTCCTTGCAGTTGCTGCAGCTACTAAAAGAACTTGATGAAATTCAGCAGCATTATGTGTTTGTATGCACCCAAAAGCCTCCAAACATCCTTTGCGGCTGTCAGGGATCCAGCAGAGCCAGCCACGAAGAGAAACATCACTTACAATACTCAGATCCCAATAATTCCAGAAGTACCAGAAATCTGGAGGAGCCTGAACATGTGAGTTCAGGACTGAGCTACACGGAGAGGATTTCCAGTCTTCACAGCTACTGACAAATTCCAGACACTTTTCCCAGTTAACCAGCTTCCCTAAGCAGAGGAATGAGTTGCTACCTTCTCCAGAAAAAAAAAAGGCTCCTCCAAAGAAATTCTGGGTGAAAACCTTGACTCGCTGTTAAAACAAGCACACTGTAGAGATCTCAACCATCACTTGACCTTCAACTACCACACCTGACACTAAGAGCAGAACCACATTCTTGTTTGTCTCATTCATGGCGTAAAGGGGAAGAGAAATGAGTTTCAAAACAAAAAACTGAAAACTATTCAACAGGTGCCAAAGACACAGGACTGCCCTACATTTCCAAAGGACATTGGAGCTTTGGGGTTTATTTGCTATTAGGGACTTGAACTCGTGCAAGGTTAAAACTAAGGGGTCAGAGCTTGGGACAAGTATAAAAGGGGAACCCGTGTTTTCATTTTTAATGATGCTTCAACACGCAGAAATAGCTCTTGTTTCACATCAACTGCAGTCTCAACTCTGACTTCTCTGTGGCACAGCTTCCAATTTACAGCAGAAACAACCCTTCTGCTTTGCATAGCAGGAATGGTCCTGCTCACTGAAATTAAACCCACAGGGAACAGCAACAACTGTATTTACTATTTAGTTTTAGCTTTCTGGAAACAAATATTGAAAAGTAGCTAAAAAACAACAAGTGTTTTCAGTTTCACTTTAAAAACATCCCAATACATGCCAGTCTCCCTCTGCACCCCAAGACCCCTGAGAAAAAGGCTGACTTGCTGTGATTTTGAGAAAATTATGTTGAGACAAAAGCAACCAGTATCAAATATTTTCGCACGTGGCCAACCATGAGATTTGCATTTGGCCTAACAGAAACATAAAGCACAAAGCATATGGGTCATATTTAAGTACAAAGTTGAAATTCCTCTGGAGACTTAACAAGACTTTTCTACCTGGTAATGATGAAATTTAAAGTAGTACTTTAAAAAATTCTATTATACTCAGAATTAAATGTCTTGGCAGTCAGGCACAGACACCGTGTCATTTCCAAAAGTTTTGGTGTGATTGCTTATACAAGATTCCAGGAATGCTTTATCACAATGAAGTTTATTCCATTCCTTGGAAATATTAAATGCATTCCTACTATAATGAAACACCTTATAAACACCACGTGACAGAAACATGGGGTTTAACAAAGCATTTCCTCCCAGCATCATAACATTTAGGCCCGACATGAATTTTATTATCAAATAAGTAACCACACAAGGAGGTTTGCAAATGCACCTCTCGCTGCGAGCGGTCCCGGATGGAAGCAGCACCAGCCTCAAGTGCTTCCACCCACAAACTCCCACCTAATGCTTGTCAGGCAGCTCCAAGCACTCCGAATTTCCAAGATGTCATCTCTAAATACAGTTTTAAGCACGACCCTGAGCAACAAGCAGCAATTCCTGTTGCTCACTGGCAAGTCATCCCTGTTTTGGACAATACCTTTGGAATGTACTGCCCACAGTATGCTGAATTACACTAGTACTGGGAAGATTTCCTAAGTTCCTCCTAGAAATCGGGATGTTTTGTCCAAGGAAGTGAAGCCACTGTTTAACAAGACCCCTCCTGTAACAATGGGTTTGCACTTGCCATGACAGAGCTCTATTTAACCACTGCTGTGGAACGCCAGGGACCTCTGGGAAAAGCCATTCCCCAATAAACACTGGTTTTTAACTTCAGAGTGGCCTGGGGTTGGGGCTTATTTTAATAGCAAAACTTCTACCAGCAAGGACCTAACCTTGCTTCCAAAGAAGTCACCCAGCTTCATCATGTAAAGGAGAAACCTGTACTTGCTGCAAATGCTCTGATGTTACCCCTGACCTGGTCTGCTCTAAAAAATCTAATTTAAAGCCTTTAATCAAAAGAAAAGGTATTTTTGAGCTGGACTAAGTTTTGTTGGATCCAGTAATGCTCAGGTTTGAAGCTCAACATGCTCACAATCGCACAGCAGGCCAGGCACAAAACCCAGCCACATCCAGGATCCTGATCCCCGCTGCGGGGTGGGGAAAGAAAACAAGAGGCTCAGCTCCTTTTTCTGCCACCTCAGAGCTTTGCCCCAGTATTTTCAACACCTCACCATTACAAAGTCCAGGAAGAATGAATATGGTCAATGACATCACAACGTCATTGGAATGCTCCAGAAAAAGGCAGGCAAAAAGGGGGAATTAATTCAACCTCGAAGTACTGGAATTGCACAAGGTTGCAACAAGGCAAGGAGAACGCTGGGCCAAGCCAGGCTACAGAGACGCATCATGTGCTCTCCTCAGAGCAGAAATAAATATGCCATTCTAAACATTTTTCAAGTTCATTTTCAGAAAAAATCTGATGGAAATAGCAATCTTATATAAAAAAAAAAGAAGTGGCAGTGGATTATTTGGAAAAAAGTCTAGAAAAGAAGAATATAGGAAAGACATTCAACTGTGGGAAAATGCCTTTGGGAGGAGGAAGCCTTTTGTTCCACAGCACCTCTGTGTCTAGGTTTTTACAGTCCTTTGCTAAGTTATTCTGCCAGCAGCTGGAAAACCACCAGAAATCCACCTGTTTACTTAGACAACTAAAATTCCAAATACCATGGCAAACCGTTCTCTGCTCCACCTAATCACAGGGAGAGGATGGGAGGAATACTCTGAGGTTTACAAGTCTCAGCCAACCCACAGCACAAGGTTAAGGGGTTATTCATATCCCTATTTTTGCATTCAGAGAGCAAGGGGAATTCTCGTCATGCGACACACGGAGACAAATCAGATTATGAGCATAAGTGCCAAATACTGTGCAAAAACCACCATTAAAAACCTGAAATCCTGCTTAAGCACAGACAAGAAAGAGCAAGTATAAAATGCTCTGAATATCTGATACATTCTGAAACCTGCCTGGTTCACCATAGGTTCAGGTCTTAGGGAGGCCAAGTGATAGCAGAGCTTGGCACTGAGCAGATGGCTCCAAGAGCCCATTCCACGCTACTGTGTGAACGACAGACTCTGTGAGCAGCAACTTAGCCACAGGTTAGCTCCTACTTCTGCAAAGTCTCCATCAGATAAATCCCTACCCGGAAAAGTTCATGGGTTTTCTCACACAGGTTGTATTTGGAAATGAACAAATGGATGGGAGAATAAATTTAATTTAGTCTCTTCAACCATAGCCCTGTCAGCTAATAACTGCTTGAACTGAGTGTTTTAATACAGAGCTACACCTACCATGGCTCAGATATCTTCTTGCAAATACTCTGTGGCTCCCTGTTCCATTTTCCTTTCGCTACAGCTGCAAAACAAAATCCCATTTATACCTTGCACTTGATCGTCAAAAAAAACACTCATTAGAGAGCACAAGACCTACAGCTGAAGTTTTCAGGCTGCACATTACATCCTTCCTCGAAGAAGCAAGTTCAAAACACTCAGAAATGTAACCATAACCATCACTACTTTCTACCAAGAACCCATGGCAGAGACACAGGGACAAAAGCCATCAAATACTTGACTGGAACAAGTGAATCACAGCTCAGCAACCGAGGATCCGCAGCAGGATCCCGAGCCAATGTGACTCCAGAAAAGGTTTACTGAACCAGAAAAGCAGCAGCAGCAATCCTGGTTGGGTGCCAAACACAAGGAAATAAACAGAACAGAGAGCTGGAAGATTTCAACAGCAGCTACAGGAGTGGGGATGAGCAAATCCTGAAGCATCAGCTGAAGTTGGGCCACTTACCTCAGAACAGCCCAGAAATCTGGTGGCAGGAAGCTGGCATTTAACAGCCATCCACGGCAACTGAGTGTTTTCCTACCCTCTTCTGATGCATTCCAGGGCCTAAGCTGGTTTTGGGTCCCAAGTGTACCCATGGCATTCTGAACAGACTGGCTTTGAGCACCCTGCTCTGCTAAACCACGAGCTGGAGCACGACAGCAGGCACGGGGAGGTCTGGGGGGTGGTTCTGCTGAGCCCAGCGCAGGGTCAGGCCTCCTGCTGCCACCCCGGGGACAGGGGCAGAACAAGGGGCTCGTCACCTAAATCCATTTCTCTGCACTAGTTCTGCAACTCAGAGGGCGAGCACACAAGTCAAACAGCTTCAAGGGTAGTGTAAGAGGGGGGCAAATCTGCTCAGACCACCAATCGGGACCTTCTCTAACAAATTAGTTCACGAAGGACACACACGTGAGCTCACCAGGCGGGTCTGGAAAATGCAGTAGCAGGAACACTCTCAACTCCTCACTGGCAACAACTTTTCCACCACTTGACTTACGCAAAGATAAGGAATATGTCAGAATCTGTTCAATACAAACAGTATGGGCCATGACTTCTGCAATCTTAATCACTAAACACAGACTCACCATTTTAATGCCTATTTGAAAGTAAAAACCTGAAGTTCCCAACTGTTTGCATGTCTGCCTGCCAGTTGTTTCCCTCCCTGTATCAGGATCAATAACTGGGAGCAAAGAAACATCCCTGTTTAACTATGAGATCTTCTTTGACTGCAGGGTAATCAGCTAATCTGGGCAGACTCCTTTATTCAGCTTTACATGGGCAATGCTATCATTAAAGTTATAAACTTTAATTTGACTCAAGGAATGCCATTTACTAATTTAGCACGCATACTTCTACAGCTGTCTGCATCAAGCTCCATATAAACTACAGGGGAGTTATAGCACATAAAGCAACATTTTAAAGCTGCTGTCATAGCCACTGCAGAACACAGCACAGTTGGAGAAAAAACATACACTGAGGCACCTCATGTTAAAAGAGATTTACCAACACACACAACCAGCAAAACAACTGCTTTCTGAGCAATTTCCCTCAATATTTAGTATCCACAGATTTCTCACGCTATTCCTGTTGGCATACTGGAAAAGGGTAGCACTTCCTATTTACTCTGAATAATGGTAAGTAAACGGGAACTAAAGAAAACGCATCACCTGGAAAAAAGTGAACTGCATCGGAAACTTGAGGGTGAGCTGGAGCCAAACCCTGCCACGAACATTTAGAAAGGGATGCTAAATCGTTTCAGCGGCTTGAATTTTTTCCCCAAAAGCTCAGGAACCAAGAGATAAGACTTAAACACTTTGATCTAAAGAGGGCAAATGTTATTTCAAACGCTATTTCAGTTTTAAAGAGACGCGCTTAAGAACTGAAGGTAAAAAAAGTTACTGTTGTGAAGGGATTGTTCGTACCCCTCCTGGTCTGTGCTGGAAATAAACACAAGGTTCAACCTCTGTGTGTGGCGGGGGGGAAGGGAAGGGAGACGGCAACAAAACCAGAGCGGTGCCTCTCTTGGAATTGCAGGGCTTGCCATGGACTCCGCGGGTTACCCAAGGAGCTGGAGGAGCTACACCCCGCCAAACACCATGAGGACGGAGAAGAATAAAGGAAAAAACACAGATTACGGTCCCCAGCTCGCAACCACACAAAGAAAGAAGAGCCCTTTCAGTGCCAAAGGCCTCGTTCCCGACTCTTCTACGGCAGGAAGCGAGATCCTGGCCGGGCCCGAGGGGCCTCCCGGGAGAATGGGGTGACGAGGAGCCCCCTCCACCCGCAGGGGTACCGAAAAGAGCCCCCCCTCTCCCACTCCAGCGTCGGGGGATACCGAGTTGAGTCCCCTACAGCCCCGGGCGGTAGCGAGGAGCCCCCTCCAGCCCTGGGACGTACCGACAGGTGTGTGTGAGGCCCTGGCCCGCGGACGGGCCGGGTCCGGTGCCCCTCAGGAGGCCGCTGGTCCGTCCCGCCACCCCCCACGCCCCTTCCCCGGTGTGTCCCCCCCAGTCCCGGTGCCGGGGGGCCGCACCTGGATGACCTCGTTGACCTCG
>VXAC01002720.1:700356-720049 GCA_013399225.1 Rhipidura dahli | reverse complement strand
CGCGCCCGCCGCCACCTCACCCCGCCCGCCGCCGCCGCCATCTTGGGTGCGCGACACGCCCCCGCCCAGCCCCCGCCCGCCTCACGCTGACGCCGCCATGTTGAGTGTGGCGCGGCGCCAGGCTGGGTGCCGCGGGGAGCCACCGCGGAATCACCGTACCACAGGGGCGGAAAAGAGCTCTGAGACCATCGAATCCAATCTGAGACCCAACACCATCCTGTCAACCAGGCCAGAGCACTGAGTGCCACATCCAGTCCTTCCTTGGACACCTCCAGGGATGGGGACTCCACCATCTCCCGGAGCAGCCCCTTCCAATGCCTGGCAACCCTTTCCATGAAGAAATTCCTCCTGATGTCCAACCTGAGCCTTCCCCTGGCACAGCCTGAGGACGGTTCCTTTTGTCCTGTCCCTGTTCCCTGGGAGCAGAGCCCGAGCCCCCCCGGCTGCCCCCTCCTGTCAGGGAGTTGTGCAGAGCCAGAAGGTCCCCCCTGAGCCTCCTTTGCTCCAGGCTGAGCCCCTTTCCCAGCTCCCTCAGCCATTCCTGGGGCTACACAATATTAAATGGTTGGAAGGGACCTTAAAACTCATCTCATTCCACCCCCTGCCATGGGCAGGGACACCTTCCACCATCCCAGGCTGCTCCAAGCCCCGTCCAACCTGGCCTTGGGCATTGCCAGAGATCCAGGGGCAGCCACAACTTCTCTGGGCACCCTGTGCCAGGGCCTCACTACCCTCACAGGGAACAATTCCTTCCCAATATCTATCCTAATTTTTCCCTTTTTCAGTTTGTACCCATTACTCTGTCCTATCCCTACAGTTCCTGAGGAGGCTGGGTGTGGGGGTGTGGAAGGTTTGGGGGGCTTACCAACTTCTCCTCCTGCCCACCCAGTGACAGGACATGAGGTGGAGCTGGAGCATGGAGCCCTCCTGAAGTGTTCTGTGGGGCCAAGGGTGGAGAAGACTCCCAGTGCCACCATTAAATTGAGTGGTGGGGGGTCTGTGGCAAGCAACTTGTAAGGGCAATGTGAGGGGAATGTGAGGGAAAGGTACAGAGAAATAGGTTGCTCTGCCTCAAAATCAGAATAAAATTGCACTGAGACCCTCCAGGCAGAATTTCCCAATCATTCCATAGGATAAATGTGAGCCCACCAACTCTGGGGGGACCCTGACTGTGCCAGGTGGCATCTCCAAGCTCCAGCGTGTCCTTCTGGTCTGTGAAGATGGTACTACCTGGGCTTTCATTGGTGCCAGGGTTGATTCCCTTTTTTCTCTGTTAATTTGGCATTTTGCAGGGGGAAGAACACACAAGTGATTTCATCCCCAGACCAGGGATAGATTTTTTTACCTCCTGGTGTTGACAAGTGCCCTGGGCAGGTCAGGAATGCTGTTCCCAGGTGGTCTCATCCCTGCCAGAGCCTCTCATCTGGACACTGAGCTGCCAGCATAGGGCAGGATGGACACTGAGGTGCTGCAGGGGCTGAGCACCCTTTGCCTCAGCTTTCCCTACCTCCAGCATCAGCTGCACTCAGCCTGCTACGGGGGAGGCTCGTTGGGCTCATTGTCTGCAGCCATTCAGGGAGCTCACAGAACTCCGGTTGGCTTGGAAACAATGCTGCAGTCTGGCCCAGAGGAGAACCAGCTGCTCCCCCCCCCCCCCCCACCACCACCACTGTTCACTGTGGATGCGAGAGCCCGTCACAGCCTCGGGAGGACTCCAAGGCCACCTTCTCCCACTGGTGCTCACCTTCCACTTCCTCATGCCCTGGGGAATCATTTCTTCCCGGGGTGAAGTGGGGCCGGGCGGATGTGGTGACGTTATTCACCTGCTCTGCCCGGATGAAGATGAGACTCAGCAGGGCAGTATGTGGTGTAGGTGTGACAAGTTTCATCAGCTCTGTGGGACAGGAGTCATCCGGTGCAGCGGGATCCAGCTTCCTGCTTCTGTCTCATACAAATTCCTCGTGAAACAGGAAGAAAATGAGAAGCTGCATCCAAAAGGGTGTTTATTTCCTGCTGGAACACAGAAAGCATAATGATGGCCGCAGCGACAGGGGTTTACATGTGCAGGTGCCCTCAGGGATCCAGGGAGATTAAGTGTCCAGTGGCTTGCTAGATGTCTCTAGAACCCTCGCTGGGTACACAGCTGCATCTTCAGAAACACAAGCAGCTCCCTGCACTCTGCTCTGCCTGGGTCAGGAGCACACAGGGGGTGTGGACTGGGCATGCACATTGCCTCATGCGACGCTACCTAGTCAATAAAGCCAGTTCTCTAATTACCCTACTTAGGTGGAATTGCAAAGGCCAGAGCTTTAATCATCCTGCCCTACATAAATCTAAGTAGCCCTGACTTGGTTCAGCTCCAGATGCACCATCTGGACATCTGCCAGGCTGGTCCCACCTGACATGTCAAGCCGTGGGGGCTCAGGTGGCTGCTCCAGGTCCTCACCCCATGCTTTATTCTCAAGGGGGACTCTCTGTCACCCCCGGGGACTCTGAGCTAGTCCTGCCCAGCTGGTGACATGCCCAGCTCCTGGCCAACAATGACAAGGCACAAGCCATTTGGGGCTGCTCATCTGCCCACAGAACCCCAAGAAAGGCACTGACCAAACAGTGGGGTTTTGCTTTTTTGGATTTTGGCAGCTCTGGACACAAAAACCTTTGGCCGAGGTGACCTTCCCCTCAGGGACAGACTCGGAAGCATGTCTGGGAAGCAGCTGTTCCTGGGAGCAGGGACTGGCCATCTCCAGGTGCTCTGAGAACCTCCCCACAGCCCTGTCCTGGCCCTGGCCAAGGCTGCGGAGCTCAGCCCAGAGCCTTGCATGGAGTCCAGAGAGAGGAGGTTCTCTGGAGCCAGGCTGGGAGAGCTGGAGGTGTTCAACTGGAAAAGGCTCCAGGGAGACCTCAGAGCCCCCGCCAGTGCCTAAAGGGCCTCCAGGAGAGCTGGAGAGGGACTGGGGACAAGGGATGGCGGGACAAGGGGAATGGCTTCCCACTGCCAGAGGGCAGAGTCAGATGGGATATTGGGAAGGAATTCTTCCCTGTGAGAGTGGTGAGGCCCTGACATAGGTTGCCCAGAGCAGCTGTGGATCTCTGGATCTGGATCTCTGGAAGTGTCCAAGGCCCGGTTGGATGGGGCTTGGAGCAACCTGGGCTAGTGGAAGGTGTCCCTGCCCATGTCAGGGGGTGGAATGAGATGATCTTCAGAGGTAGGGACCTACCTTCCTACCCAAACCATGCTATGATTCTATGATGTTTCTATGATCCCAGTAATAAATATTTATAAACAGTGATGGGATCTTCGCAATGACATCCCACAGACATAGGAAACCAGTTCACCTTCTACAGTCCCAGCCTTATCTTTCCCAACTGCAAGACAGGGATCAGCACTTTGCAGCCGGTTACTCCAGCAACAGTTACACTAACACATCTCAAAAACACTCTTTGCAATGACATTTTAGCCACACCATTTGCAAAAGGTCCTTCTTGATTATGAAGTTCCCAACCAATAGTCACGTACAAAGCCCTGGTCACCCACCAGTTTCTTGTAGGCAGTTGGCAAAAAGTACCTGAGAAAAGCAGGGCTGCTGCCTTCAGCTTATTCTGAGGGGATCTGCGCTGCCTCTGGGGATTTTAGGACTCCAGCTACTGAAGAAAGCCAAAAACTGCTCTTCTGCCCACTCTGAAAAATGATTTAGATCTCCATAGACACCTGGTGCTTTTTCACTTTATTCTTGCAAGAGCCTAATTACCCAAGTGATTCTGGTAACTGTTAACACTGAAGCTGACAAGAATAAAATACTGCCTTGCAATCACCTTGCTCCCCAAAGTTAAGCACATGCTTACAGGATTTATGGGAGCATCGCCTCTGGGCACAGGGAGTTTGTCACGGTGCATCCACAGGCTCTGATTGATTCCAGCTCAGCCCCACAGCCGTGACTGGGAGCAGCCAGGGACAGCAGCCACATGTACTCAGCCTCCGCAAGAACTTGCAGCATCTCCTCGTGACAAGCCCTGATTCGTGATACCAAAATGCTGTGAAAGTGCTGGTGTCCCACACCACAATCCGCCTGCAAATTTGAGGTGAACCTCCCATCCCACCCAGCGGCCTTCCTGATCCCACATTGCTTGAGGCAGGCAGGATCTCTGGAAAAGCCTTTCTTCTCTATCACCAGAGACGCACGGAGCTCCCACGCTGGGAGAAAGGAAATCCAGAAGATTTCTCAATGCCTAGGGTTTGATTTTAGGTGTCTGCACACTCCTTAACAACCTCAACCATAAGCATGGGCTGAGCAGCCCCTCAGATCACCACCCCAAAGCTGTGTGAGCTGGAGATAACCCAGAAGAAAAAAGGCTCTGTGATAACATGAACAGTGGAAACACCACCAGGCTGCGCTCGAGTCAGGACCCCAAATCCTCCACACTGATTAACACATCTCACTTCAAGCTTTTTGCTTTAAACTCCACTCTCAAGCTCATAACTGTTGAAATACTTCTCCTTGCTGCTGCCTGCTCACTGCAAACCTCCCAGGCAATTCACTCCCTTCACATGTGCTCTCTCAGCTGAAGAGGTCCCTTCTGTTAAACCCCATCTCTGCTGAGAAAGTAATTCACCACATGCACCTGCTAAACCATTTGATGGCAGCATTGATAAGTGGTGGTCTAGGTGGGAAGGTAGGGATATGGAAGTGAGTTATTCTGTGCTTTGAAAAACGTTTGGATGCATCCTTGTGGCTCCGAAAGCATCCTGCCATACACCAGCCTGCTTTGGCCCCCCAAAATATCAAGGTTCTTCAGGGGTTGAGTTGTTAGAGCTGGTGAAAATACCCTGGATGTGGATTTAGGATCTTCATTGTGCACATGGAGCTAAAGCTCCACCAAATGTCTTTGGGGGCTCCTGCTGGGTGTTTAAATGTGAGCACCCCTCTATTTGATGATGAGCAACATCATCCCTGAAATACAGAGATGTGCAGTAGGAGGGTCCATACCTGAAAAGACCTGGCACATGCTGACCACACCTCCTCCAGACCACCACCACAAGTAAGGACACTTCAACCCTGCAACCCTTGTGGTTGCGGTCCAAATCCCATCATTATTTTACCAAGAATTAAAGGGAAGCTAAACAAGCAAATGGAGATAGTAGTTTTGCCCAGAAAGGCTCTGAGATGCCAAAATTCAAGTTAGAGGTCTACAGGTATTTGCAGGAGATGATCTGTGTTTTCCAAAGCCCTCTTCCAGCCACACCACCAGCAGGTCCCTTGAGCTGGGAGTTGCTTCATTCAGGAGCAATTTTCCTAAACAGTGCTGGCTCGAAGAGCAAAGCAAACAGAAAACTCATGCCCTGTGAAGATGTTCATGAATGACTTCCTCCATTCCCACTTCAGTGGCTCAGATGCTTCTCACCAGCAGAAGAATCTGTGTGCAAAGCACCCGCCTGGTTAAATGCAGAAGCAGCCAACATTATAGGGAGTTAGGCAGCATAATAAATGGATTTATATCTTTTAAAAATGCTGTGGTACAATTGCACAGCCCAAAGGCCACCTTTGCCCTGAAGGCAAACAAACCAGAAAGACTCAAGTGTGACACCAGCCAGGTTTCATAACAATTTATATCAGAATAATTAATTTGGATTGCTACCAAATTCATTGTTGGTAGCAAGCAGGTAATCCATCAGTGTCCTGGGGCAGCAGTTTTCTGCAGTCCCCCAGTAAGTCCCAGCTTTTGCATCAGAGAGATGACAAGAGGGGTTTGTAGGTACCCCCACCATGGGTCTCAGCTGAGCCAGTTCAGCCCTGCCTCGGGTTCACTCCCTGCATGTTCCTTGCTGAACTAACTTGGAAAAGGACTCCCAGGTGGACATAGCACGCTGGAGATAGGCTCCAAGCCCACGAGCTGGTCTATTGACGGGTTACTGAAGAGCATCAGCAGCTTCTGACTGCTGGTGCTCTGTGCCCGCTGCAGGACAGTGTAATCCAGGTTTTTTCAGCCAAGCTCCACAGTTAAACACACGCTTAAGTACTTTTCTTATGTAAAGAAACACTCACAAATCAGACTGTTAGTCTGGTTTAATGCTGGCCAGCTACAGATGAACTTCAATGAGTCATCCCCCAGAGACATCAGGTCCCCTAAAATAGCATCAGCAACTGAATCTGTAGAAAGGCTGGAATATTTGGACTGAAAGCTCTGATCACAATGCTTTATATAAGCTGGCAAACATGCCACCCTCCCCAGGCTGAAATGAGAATTCGCCTCAAGCCAGGGCACTCCCACAGTTCTGTCTCATGTGCTGGGAAGTGCAGTCCTGACATTGCCTGATGTAAGACAGCAACAGACTGGCTTGTTTGGGGTGGTTTTCCTTCCACTGAAATCTTAATACAGTGAAACTACTTGAGGACAAGTCCAGAGATAGTGGAATCAATCAAATATAGTCAGAAAATGGTGGCAACAGCTGGTGCTCCAAAAGTTTGCACAGGGAAAAGCAACAAACCCAGCTCAAGACCATGGAGGCTTTATGTAGACTGGCAGCAGGAAACTTGAACACAAGGAGTAACAGGGGCCACTTTCCCAGAGCTCTGACACAGGATGGAATACAGGTGTTCTCACTTCCTGCTGTGTGATGAGGACAGAGATAGAGAAGGGCCACAAAAGAAGAAGAATAGTGAGGAAGCAGCCTGGCATGTGTCATTGTGTTGAATTTGGGTCCTGGCACCCCTGTAGGGAAAACAAGGGAGGATTTTCAGGAGCCTGAGGGACCCAACAGGCTTTAATTGCTCCAGTCAGCTTCTCCTGAGACCTCCACCCATGAACCCCATAAACTCCATTCAATCTGAGGTCCAGGCAACCAATTCTTCCTGTTCTCTCCTGTGAGTGTATCTGCTCCTAGGTATTCCTAGATGGATGTTGGACTTCACTTGGTGCCTTTAATTCTCTGGGTGATACCTGGGCTGTTGGTGCACCCCTGTGCTCTGTTAGCCTGGCTGTGGAGGTACACCCATCTGGTAATGCTGTGCCTGTCCTTGGCTCCTGGCTCACCTTCCCATTAGGTGGACTTTGCCGTTCTACAGGGCAGGAAAAGAAGGATGCAGTGCTGTGTAGGTGTTGAGCTCATGGCAACACCATCTGCCTCTCTTTGACCCCATTCCTGATTGAGCTCAGCTTCTCTATCTCTAGGTGGCCCTTAGTCCCCTCCCTGCCTTCCCCTCATGAGCCCCCTATTAATTTTCACTAACCTCATTAAATTCCCACAATCCCATTTAGACCCAAACCTAACTGTGATCTCCTCCTGATGCCCATCATCCCCACAACTTTTTCACCTCCAAAAGCTTCACTGGAACCTCACAGCCTCCTTCAATGTTGGAGAGCACCTCCCTCCACCCACTGAAATCCTTCTATGTCCTCCCAGCTCTTTTCCTTTCACCATCTGTCCCTAGCTTTGTGCTGGTGCTATTCTAACCTTTGACAAGTTTATTGAGGTTTTTTTTCTACAAAATACTTTTTTCCTGTTGATCCTGTTCTCTCTAAAATACTCCTGTGAGGGACAATACCTTACATTCCCCAGCAGACCTTTTCATGGTTATGTCCTGCTCACACAGGGTGGTTTTTCCTCTTGTGTCATGGGGCCATCTCCCTTATCATGCTTTCTCCTGTGCCATTTGTTTAATTTCCTGCTTGCTCCCATGCCTCTGGCTTGTCTCCCAGCACTCCTGATACCTTGGAGTTTTCTGGGACAACGGGCTTTTAATAATTTGATGGAGTAGGTTCCCTTTGTAGGTTTGTGCTGGCAATTACATGGGTAAGACCTGGGCTTAAGGCCCTTATTTGAATTGGGGATGGCTAAGGAAAGCAGAGATGGAGGGAGGAAGCAAAATGAAATAGAGTTCATCTGAGGTTAAGGCTTTCCTTGGAAAAGCCAAGAACTGCATGGAAAGCATCCCTGCAACACTTCATTATGAGGATGCACCATGGGATAAAGTCCCCTTTTTTGTACAATTCAATCAATATTTCACTAGCCACGTATAAAATATCCTTGGAAACCTGTGCAAGGGGTGATTTATGTACAGTATTACTCATAAAAATACACGACACCAACAGAAGATGCCCAAACCCAAGGTGGATCCAAAGCATGGCCAAGGGGTGCTGGTTTTAAACTGAGAGAGGGTCTAATTAGGTTAGATATAAGGAAGAATTTATTTACAATGAGGGTGGGGAGGCCCTGGCACAGGTTGCCCAGAGCAGCTGTAGCTGCCCCATTCCTGGCAGTGTCCAAGGCCAGGTTGGAGAGGCTTGGAGCAACCTGGGCTAGTGAAAGGTGTCCCTGTTAATGGTAAAAGGTGGAATTAAATGGTCTTTAAGATCCCCTCCAACCCAAAACACTACATGATTCCACGAAAGCAGCACGAGCGAAATACGTGTTTTAAACCATTAATCTCCTCAAATCCCGCGGCAGGTTGCTGAGGCTCCCTGACGGCAGGAAGCATGGATGGGGTGGGGGGGAACTGTAAAGCCTGAGGGCTGGGGCAGAAATGACCCCCGCTGAGGAGCCGGAGGCGTTTGAGGCTTTATTTGAANTGGCCGCAGCCCCAGGCCCAGAGCTCCCCGCCGGGCGACTGCCGCTGCCCGGTGCCGGCCAGCCGGTTCCGCTTCGCCGCGGCGGACGGCTCGGCCGTGGGGCCGGGCTGCGCCGTGCTGGACGCCGCCTTCCAGCGGTACCGGCCGCTGCTCTTCGGCCGTCCCACCGGTGAGGGCCGCGGCGGGCGCTGACCCCTTTCTCCGTGGCGTTGAGCTTAACACCCCCCCACAACCTCGCTGATTTTGGGGGTCAAACCACGGGGTTTGGTGGCCGTCTGCCTCCCCTCAGTTCGGTGGGGGCAGGTGGGGTGGGAGGTGTGGCTCGAATGGAGAGTCTGGAGGCAAGGGCAGCGATGCCTTGGGATTTGGAGGGCAATGCCTATGGCTTGTATAGAATAAATCTAACCGAGGTTGGCACAGCACTAGTCCTGCCCGGATATAGGCTCTTGCTATCACGGGTTTTCTCCATCTCATTTTTTACTTTCTCTGGATAGTGTTACAGCTCCCCATTGCTTCATTTCGCTTCTTTCTCTTGTGGCTGCAGGGAGAGCCGCTGCCGGTCTCGCAACCGTTCCTGCTCCAGGCTTACTGCTAAGCCTTGGCTGTTCCCATTCCTAGCAGCTCTCGGTGTCCTGTGTGAGGTCTCACCTTGAGGAACGACTTGCTGCTTCCTGTGTGTTATTCCAAGTCCATACTTGTGCCACGGGGCACCTCTGTCAAAGGAGCTGCTAAAAGTCCCAAGGCAGTGTGGCTTTTCTGCCAGGGAGGGATTAGCTCCTGGATTCATCCTGAAATTGTAGGGTAAGATGAGGAAAGGCAAAAGCTTTGAGAGTCTGGATTTGTTTTGGGACAGGTTCTGAAGGTTTCTTGAACCCAGACTTCTTCATGATAGCACCCATTGCTTGTCTGGGATGAGCTGCAGGAAATTTGGCTGTGGAGCTGACGTGCAGAGATGCTCAGTGGCTGCGTGGGTCTGCTGCAGCCTGAAGTGCTATATCCAGGACATATGAAGGACTTCATTCATCAAAAAGAGCTAGTAACTCTGCTCCCAAGTGTATTAAATGTCAGTGTGAACTCTGCCGCTGCTGATCAAAGTGGAGAAGGGTGGCGGCATTGGAAGCCGCTTGGCTTTGTCTTGAGTACATCATACTTTGAAAAAGCAGGTTTGAAACAGAGAACCCTTTGGCTTATTTTATTTCTTTGTCTCTTGTGAGTAGCAGTAGAAATAAATTTTGATTCGGGAGCCAAGAAGACTCCTCTTGGTTCTCTTTCACTGCTAGGAACTAAAAACAGCTGATCTAATTATTCACGCTCTCCTGTTCCACTCAGAGGGGAAATGTGACCATCAAATCACTTGGAGCAACGTTGTGATCACAAGATCCAGCTCACACTCATCATTTTCCATATGCCCTGCTTTATGATGCTCAAACTACACAAATTATTTTAAGGCCTTTTTCCCCCTCTTTGCCTTCATTTTGTTTTGGTCTTTTTTTTCCGCATGGGTGGTTATTACGAACAGGCAGTGGAAACCCTGGATAAAAGGAAATCATTTCTATTAATAGAGGAAATAAGTGTCAGAAACCGTTTTCTGGCTGCGCTGCCTTGCGGGTATGGTGGTGGTGGTGCCTTTCTGCACCTTGGCCTAGGAGGCTGTGTTTGGGTTGGGAAGCATCTCCCTGGGCAGGTTCAAACATGCTTTGTGGTGGTGGGACCAATTCTGTCGAGACTCCTCAGCAGGATGAGTGTCCCCTGTGTCCGCAGGCCTGAGAGCGGCTGTTCCCGGTGAACTGCCGCCTTCCCGAGCAGAGGGAGCAGGTCTTGCTGTGCTGCTTGCACATCTGCGAGGTTGCCTTGGCTACCAGCTTGTCTGCAACTGAGAGAAAAGCTCAAAACAGGGCTGGCTTCAAGCTGTTTTCCTTCTCTCCGCAGAGGTTTTGTCATCCCTTCATGGAGAAATTGGGGAATCCTGGCTTCTGTGAGCTGTGGAGCAGGGGCTCTTTGCATTTCTCGGAAATGCTGGTAGTGCCACAATCTCTCTGGAAACTTCTTGGTACTCTTGGCTCATTCAAAGCCAAGCTCTTTATTTTCAGTGACCACACTGAGCATTGGCTGTTCTTGGGAATGCTGTGGGGGTGTCGGCATGGACTTTGGCTGGGATGAGCAGGGTCCCACCCGGCTACCCTATACTCCTGCTGGCAGCGGACTGCTGTGAGTAGTCCCTTGCGTCCCAGCGGAGGTTGAATATCCCTTTGGAATGGGAGAGTGACTCAAGGGGGGATTCAGGCCTGTGCATCCTTGGGAGTGCTCTTCAGTTAGGGAAGTGTGCCCTAACTGAAGAACACTTTAGACCCCAGAGCTCCTACCTGAGGTCTAAATATGACTGGGTTCATTTCTCTGGCTGCTACACCTGCAACCTGCTCTGCAGAAGGTGAAGTCGGTCAGGAGTTTTTCTGAGCTGGGTGAGACTTTTTGATCACCTTTAACTCAGCCTGGTTTAGCAGATTCATTCTCCATCCCTTTTTCTTTGCCCTTTCCAAGAAGTGTGGGTAGGGAAGAGTTCTTAGGCTTGTACTTTTCTCCAGCGCTGGGAGAGCTTAGAAACAAGAAGCTCTTCACCCTCATGGAGAAGCTTTCACTAGTCATGGCTGTAGCTTAAGAGCCAGGGCTGGTGTCTAGTAAGCCTCGGGGGCTGCTGCCAGTCCATATTCTGGTGTCTCTCCTCTCTTGTGTGCTCCTTTTAAGCTTCCCTGGGGGCTTCCTCACAGGTTGGGATCAGCTCATGTTCTCCTGGTTGGCTGTGTTGAAATTAGCCCCTGCTGAACACCCTGGTGTCTGTTTTGGGATGCAGGAAGGGGTACCTGTTTCTGCCTCCACCCCTAGCTAGGCTGGGAGGATGGTGGTGGGCTTGCAAGCAGGGAAAAGAGCTGGGATGGGGTTGATGTGCATGATCTGTGTCCTTTGCAGAGAATGAGCCGTCCTGGGAAACACCCTGCTCTGAGCTTCTTGTGTATGTTTCCACTCCAGGCTGCGATGGGTTTCCCAGCCTGGACTCCAAGGAGAGCTGTAAGTGTCAGGGTTGGGAGCGGGAGGGAGTGTGGCTGTTTCTGTGCTGTCACTGGGAAGCAGCACTGTGCGGTTACCCTTGGTTTTGGGGAGGGTAATCCCCTGTTATTGAGACACTGGGGCAGCGCAGGAGGGATGTACCTGAGGGTGCTGATGAACCAGTGGGGAGAGGTTTAAAACAGCAGGAGCAGCCCAAAATTCAGTTCTTCAGGGTCTCAGGGTACAGTTCAGTACCTGAGCCCTGCCCAGTGCTGTTGTGGCCATGTGGGACAGCCCCCTGATGCTGTGTTTCAGATAAACTGTCCGTCTCCAAAGGCTCCATGCTGCTCTCTGCAGAGACCGTCTGGGGAGCTCTCCGAGGTAAGCTGCACTTCCCGCAGGGCATTCCCGCTCTCCCTGCCTCGGGCCTGTGGGGATGTCTCACAGTCCCTCTCTCTTTCCATAGACTTCTTTGTTAATTGAGTTCTGCTCCTTTGGGGGTGTCTGTGCTGAGAAAGGGGCTGTGTGTTTTCCTGCAGGCCTGGAAACATTCAGCCAGCTCGTTGGGAGAGATGAGAATGGCACGGTGAGTCCTGGCCTCATCTCCTGGGGGGCAGGCAGCTCTCCATAGTGCTCCTGCCTCCATGGGGACAGGCTGAGGGTTGCTGGGATGCTTGGAAATGAGTGGGCACAGCCTTGCCAAGGGCCAAGCGGAGACTCATGGATCCAGCCAGATCCCTGCCTTCTGAGTGGGTAAAGAAGTGGTGCAGCTCCTTCTGGCCAGTTTGCACTCTGGGCAGTGAGGGCACCCCTGTCCTGCCAGCCCTGGGGACAATGGTGACCCACAATGTCTCTTGCTAATGGCCATATTCCCAACATCCTGCTCATGTCTTCCTTGTGTCTTCTGTGTGCAGTACTACATCAATGAGACAGAAATCGTGGACTTTCCCCGCTTCCCTCACCGGGGACTGTTGCTGGACACCTCTCGTCACTACTTGCCTCTGAGAGCCATCCTGGAAACTCTGGTAGGACACCCATGCTGGGAGATGAGCTTTAACTGGGTGTCACTTCCTCTGTGACAACTGAGCTCCCTTGTTTGGGTGATTTCTTGGCTGCCCGTGTTAAAAAGAAAACCCTGAGGTATCTTGGATTCCTGCAGTCCAGGTTACTCTCCAAGGCTGAGTTGTTTATAAGGCAAGGGAAAACACTGGCAAAGGTGGGTGGTGGTTCTGTGCTCATCCCAAGCAGAATTAAACTTGCAGGTCTCCACCAGTGGCTCAGTTACAGGGAGAGCAGGGATTTTACTGGCCCTGTGCAGCTTTTTGTGTTTAGAGGGAGATGTCTGAATCCCTCTTGGACCCTGAGGAGCATTTAGAGACTCTGCCTTGTCCTTCTGGAGCAGGAGGACTTTGTCCCCTATCTGTGGCAAGCTGGGTGACCTTTCAGAAGGGATGGGACACGTTCATCTTTGTCCCTGTTCCTTCCCAGGATGTCATGGCTTACAACAAGTTCAACGTGTTTCACTGGCACATTGTGGATGACCCATCTTTCCCCTATGAGAGCTCCACGTTCCCAGAGCTCAGCAAGCGGGTAATGCTCCTTGATCACCATGTAGTGCCCAGCTCAGGTGAGCAGATCCTTGCCTCTATTCCTGAGCAAGGCACTGAGCTTTCCCATGTTCCCAGGGAGCCTTCAATGCCATGACCCACGTGTACACAGCCAGCGACGTGCGCACTGTGATCGAGTATGCTCGCCTGCGCGGCATCAGAGTCATCGCTGAGTTCGACACCCCCGGCCATACCCTCTCCTGGGGGCCAGGTGAGGAGCAGACCCTGCCTGCTGTTGCTGCTCTGAGGAGAGCTGGAGCTGTCCCAGGGGCAGGAATGGGAGCTGCAATCTGGACCCTAAAAGCTGGGTGTGGGCAGCAGTGTCCCGCAGGCTGGCTTTGAGGAGGCACAAACAATTATTTGGTGGATGTGGAGCCCAATGGTCCAACTTCTACAGCAAAATCCAGAGGGAAACATTTCCATCTTTTCTTGGGTCCAAGCTGGGTGATTTTTTTGTGGGAACATCTGCTCTTCCAAAACTAATATCGTGGCTATTGCAAGGATCTTGTGTTTAACTCAGGGTACAGCTTGCCAAACGTGCTTGCTCTGCTCAGCTGTGTCCCAGTCCTGACACACTGTTCTTTGCTCCAAGGACTGCATCTCCTCTTCCGTGTCTGGAAGTGCAAGAAGCTCCAGTAAAACACTCAATTGTCCTTTTCTCCTCTTCCCCTGCCTCCAAATGCCAAGGCCCATTTTAGAATTCACCGTGTGTGGTCACAATGGGAACTGTGGCTGTCGCTCTGTCCCTGTCCCCTGACAGTCCTTGTGTTGTGCTCAGGGGCATTGTAGAGGATGACATTGTCACACTTTGCCCCTTCCTCACCATCCTGCCTTTGTTCTCATCAGGTGCTCCAGGCCTCCTGACTCCCTGTTATATGGGCAAGGCTCCTTCTGGAGTCTATGGGCCCATCAACCCCATCGTTAACAGCACCTACCAGTTTGTGACCAGCTTGTTCCAAGAGGTCAGCACTGTCTTCCCAGACTTCTTTCTCCACCTCGGTGGCGATGAGGTGGATTTCACGTGCTGGTGAGTCTGAGATCAGTCTGGATGGGGACTGGGGGAAAAGTATTTGGGCTTGGAGTCCCAGCCCATCGCTTCTTGGTCATGATCTTTGGTGTCCTGCTCTCCCAGGCCAGGGGTAGTGCTGATGCTTGGGATTTTTGGGATTTCTATGCTCATGGTGGTGCTGGATATAGGGAGATGCTGGTGCTGGTCTGGAATGCCTAGGCAAACCTTTGACTGATGTGGGAGGGACTTGACCGTGCCTTGGCCGTACTCCAGAGCTTGGGTTGCAATGGTTTTGTTCCTTCTCTTTGGTGCACAGGAAATCGAACCCAGAAATCCGTGCTTTCATGAAGGAGATGGGCTTTGGTGAAGATTACAGAAAATTAGAGTCTTTCTACATCCAGAGGTAAGGACAGGGCATCCAGGGCCTGCAGCTGCCCTGTGTGACTGGCACAAATGTCTTCAGTCTTGAGGATACCAGATCTTCTTTTCAGGAGCATCCCCATTGGTCATGTCTCCCTGACCTCAAAAGGGAGCATTTTAGTGGGAGATTGACCACAAAAAAAGCCTAGGGCTGAGGAGAAAGAAGCTCCATAAGGGGCTGTGCTCTTCTCCCTTCTCCTTCAGCAGAACTTGCACATCCCGCTGAGGATGTTGGGAATATCTGTGCTGCTCCTTTGGCTGTTTGTAACCACCAAAGAGGGGATCAGTGGGATCACCCAAAACTCAGTACCTTTCCCACTACAGGCTTCTGCACATCGTCTCTTCCCTTGGCAAAGGTTATATTGTGTGGCAGGAGGTGTTTGACAACGACGTGAAGGTGAGAGCTGCGTGTGCTGGGCTGAACGGTGCCAGCAGCCCAGCCTGACACACTTGTGTGCTCTGGGGGAGCCATGCTGGGGCTGGTGGGGGTTACTCTGTAATGAGACTGGGGTCAATCTCTAGATGGTGCTGCCGGTGAGCTGCCCTCATCGTGGCTTTGTCACATTGCTGCCAGTGCTTTATTCCTTCCAGGTTCTTGTATATTCACCTGCATGATGCAGGTTTTAACCCTGCCCAGGATGCTCTGCAAATGGCCTTATCCCTCCTTCTGTTGCTCCTGCAAACCAGATGGGAAGTGGCTCAAAAATCAAGCCCAAGTCTGCCTCAGCTTCCTTTTGGGGGTGTGGAGAGGTCAGGGCACTCTGCTGGGGGGAGCAGGTGATGCTTCTGTCACCACACCAATCCCCTGCACCGTGTTCACCTGTGCTCCTCAGCTGAGGCCCGACACCATTGTCCACGTGTGGAAGGAGAACTCCATGCAGTATGTGCAGGAGATGGCAAATGTCACCAGGGCTGGCTACCGGGCTCTGCTCTCTGCACCCTGGTACCTCAACCGCATCTCCTACGGGCAGGACTGGATACCAGCCTATAGGGTGGAGCCCTTGAACTTTGCAGGTGTGTTCCTTGTGTCCCCTTCCTGCATGGCAGCTGGCTTGGCTCTCAGACGTAGCACCAGAACTGGCTGTCTTGCTGTCCCCTCCACAGGCAGCCCTGAGCAGAAGGCCCTGGTGATGGGTGGCGAGGCCTGCATGTGGGGTGAATATGTGGATGTCACCAACCTGACCCCCAGGCTCTGGTAAGACAAGCCACAGGGAGGTCACTTGGGGCCAGGCTTGTGTCCCTTTTCTTTGCCACCGAGCATCATGTGCTCTGGGTTTGGTCTGCACATGGTGCCTGTCCCTATCCCCTCTGTGCTGGTAACAGCTTCACTGAGGCTGAAATGGGGGTTTGCAAGGCTGTGACAACCTGCTGCTGCAACCAGGTTGTGTTCAACACCTGTCTGTCCTGTCACCCTGGTCTGCTGCTGGTGGGCATGTGTCCAGGAATGGATCTTGGGATAGTCTGAAGCCTTTGTGTGTGGAAGGACTCCGGGCAGGGAAGTGTTCGGAAGCTCAGGGCTTCATGTGAGAAGCTTTTGAGCTCCCTCCTATCCTGACTGCCTGTCCCTCGTCCTCAAGGCCAAGAGCTGGGGCTGTAGCTGAAAGACTCTGGAGCAATGAGACTGTCAGGGACGTGGAAGATGCGTATGCCCGGCTGGCAGAGTTCCGCTGCACCTTGCTCAGGTAACCGTCCTGGGATAACTCCCCCTGGCACAACTGCTCTGGGCTCAACCCTGGGAGGGCAGCGAGCGAGAAGGGCTTGCCCTGCTGCAAAATGACCCTTGTTCCTCTGGAAAGCCCTGGTTTTCCTGGTGCCTGTGCGTGGGCAGAGCTTGCTTTGTGCAGTGCTGGAAGAGCTCTCCTGCTGCCAGCGTGGGCTGGTGGCTCTGGTGAGGAGAGGGCTTTGTGCTGAGGAAGGAGGGGACTTGTCAGCTCTTGCCACTCCTCCTGCAGCACCAGCTTCCCCGGGAAACCGGTCCTCACCCTGTGCTCCCACACATGAGCAAAACACTGAGTTTATAAGCACAGGATGAAAACCACTCCCTCCTTGTCACACCTGAAACGGGGCACCCATGGCCCCCCTGTGCCACTGGAACCCCTCAAACCCGGTGGTGGCTCTACCTGTGCCCTCTCCCTGATGCCATCCTTCTGTTCTCTTCCAGGCGTGGTGTCCAAGCACAGCCTCTCTACGTTGGATACTGTGACCATGAATTCGGCGGGGTTTGAAGGGAGAGCCCTGCTGCCCTCAGTCTCTGTGCACGCAGGAATGTCCCCCCATTGAAAGGGCAGAGGGACCCCTTCCCACCCCACCTTCTGCTCTGGCTTCATTGCAATGAACATATTTTTGCCTCGGCATGCACTCTTTGCCTCTTTTTCTATTTTTATTTCTTTAGATCTATAAATAAATGACCCCAAAGAGGAAAAAGGTGCCTATTCCTGCTCAGCTGGGGCTTGGGAGATCGTGCAAGTGTTAGCAGGAGATGGGTAGGGCTTGCTTCAGAGATGCTGGTGGAGAAGCATCATCCCAGCAGCTCCAGAGCTTGCAGGGTGCCTGCTCAGCTGGATGAACTGTGCTTAGTCTCTGCTGCTGTTGCAGGGTTTGCTTCTGCAGTCATGTGCTGTGGGGTCCTGTCTTTGTCCCTCCTCTCTCCTCTGATGGCCAGGCCTGCAAGCCTCCACCTGTGCTGCCCTAAACCCTGGCTGCTGCCAACTCCTCTGGCTTCTCAGCAGATGACACCCTGGAGCCTCTTTGAGGAGCCCTTGCAAATCTGCTGAGTGGTGCATGGATATTACAAAATCTCTGCTCAGCTCTTCAGGCTCTCACCTCTCCCTGGGATTTGGCCAACTGACCCGTTCTCCTCCTACTCTGTTATTCTCAGGATGAGGAGCTCAGCTCCAGGTCTCCTCCATCCAGAGGGGTTGGTTTCGATAGCGTTTTCCTTGCAGAAGAAGCCATTGGTGCTGCTGTCCCACAGAACTGGGACAGGTGTGATTGTTGTCCTTCAATAGTTGGGGTTGCCGTGCTAGAAACGGCATTCAGCTGAAAGCCGGGAATCTCTCAGGGAGAAATCCTGGCCGGATGGGACTGTTGTATGAGTGTCTTGGTCTTAAGTGAGTGATGCCCTGTTATGGCTTGAAACCTTTTATGATTGAACTTGAAATTAAAAATAGTGAATTAACGGTTATTACTGCCTCCTGGTTTTAAAAGTCGGATTTTTTTCCTTTTTTTTCCCCCCAGTGTGCAGTGAAGTGGTACCTTGGCTGGGTGCTTTTGTCACTGCAGGGAGCTGCTGCCAGCAAGGCTGGGGCAAGAGGGACCCTGGCCCTGGGAAGGGTGCTCTGCTCCTAAGAACAGTGCTCTGTTTCCAAAGATGATGCTCTGCAAGAGACTCTTCACCACCCTATCCTAGCTCCCTGCCCTTGTTCCACCTGCCCTTTTGCCTTGCTGGGCTCCCTTTCCCCCATAGCCAGGTGTGAGACCCCCACAGGGCTTGGGATGCCCATGGAGGCCCCCCCCAACACAGCATCTTCCACTGAAGCCTGCCATTGTGATCCAGGTTAAACATCACCCATGATCCCATTTTTCAGGGTGTCTGCGCCAGCATCTTCCCAAAACCACCATCATGGAGGTGGCTCAGTGACGTTTCCACCCTAGCGAGGGCCGGGATCCCGGGAGCACCCTGCTTTCCCCGCCGCGGCTTTGCCGGGTGGCCCGTTCCTTCCAGAACATCTATTTTGGTCGTGTAAAACTTGCCGGGGAGCAGGGAACAGGGAACAGGCAGCGTGTGAATCACTCGGGGCCAACGGGTTTAAAAATAAACCCAAGCGGCGGCGAGGAGCAGCCGCCAAGCCCCCGGATTCCAGCAGGATTGTGCTCCACACGTCCCAAACCCACCCGTGGGCACTGGCACCAGGCAGGGGAGTTTATTGGGACACGCTTGCAGGGGCGGGCACGTGTGTGCATTGTGTGTGCGTGTGCTTGTAAACACATGTGTGCATCGGGTGTGTGCTTGTAAATGCTTGTGTGTGTTATGTGTATGCTTGTAAACACGTGTGTGTATTGGGTGTGTGCCTGTAAATGTGTGTGCATTGTGTGTGCATTGTGTGTGCTTGTAAACACGTGTGTGCTTGTGAACACATGCACATGCTTGCACACGCGTGATTATGGGTCCTCACATGTACATTCGTGCACATAGCTGCACACATGTCCATATGGATCCTTGCACACTTGCACACGTGTGCACACATGTCCTGACACTCATGCACGTGCTTGCACACACGTGTATACACACGCCTGCACTCCTGTGCTAAGGAGTCCTTGCAAACATATGCATATAGGTCCCTGCAAGCCTGCACATTCCTGTAACACGCTTGCACACATGTGCAAATGCCCCAACATTCATTTCCCAGACTCACACACAGGTCTGAAGCCACATGTGCTATGTATGTCCTTGCACTACTTACACACATGTGCACTCTCGCAGCACCTGTAGGTGCTTGCACACGCTTGCACACACATGCACGTTTCTGTAGACTTGCACACACTTTCTCACACGCTCACACATGCACACAGCTGCACACACTCACACCCCTGCACACACAAGACAGTGCACCGGGGAAGCCAGGCCGCCCCCCACCTGGCTGCTGCTTTGGGACTAATTAATTAATTAACGACAACACCAGGTATTGAAGCTGCTCGGTCTAATTACAGATCTTTTGGGGTGACGTGGGGTGCAGGAGAGAGGTGCTCCCCTCCTCCCCCTTCTGGGTCAGCCCCAGGGGGGCAACAGGAGCAGCGTGGGGTCCGTGGAGGCAAAAAACTCAACAGTGTCCAAACTGACCCTTTTTGAGCCTCTTGTGAGGCTCAAACCCTGTTGTGAGGTGGGGAACAGAGAGGGGTGAAGTCTGGAGGCTACTAAAGGGCTGTAGGTGGAGGGTGGGAGGCTGCTCAGCCCCTTGGCCAGTCCTGACTGGAGCTGGGGGGATGATGGGGGGCAAAAGGGGGAGGGAGGGGGGTGAGGGATGGTGGGAGTGATGGGGAGACAGGGGAA
>VXAC01002720.1:673740-694272 GCA_013399225.1 Rhipidura dahli | reverse complement strand
CCCACCCTCGCCCCACTGCCCGTCAGGCCCCGCCCACGACGTGTCGGGGGTCCGAGGGCGTGTCCAGGCGGCGGAGGGCGTGTCCCCAGCGAGGCCCCGCCCCTGCCCGGCCCGGCCCGGCTCNGCCGCAGGTGCCGGCGCCCGGGCCGCGGCCGCCCGTGCTGTGGGTGCCCGCCGGGTCCAAGATCCTTTGCATCGAGGTAGGGCCCCGCCTTTGTCTACCGCCGCCTCCGCCCGGCCCGGCACGGCACGGCCCGGCCCCGCCCGGCAGCCTCCGCCTGCGCCGGGGTGGGGGGGGGTGCAGCGGGTGGGGGGGCTGCAGGAGGGATGTGGGTGATGGCGAAGGGGTGTACCTGTGATACTGTGTGGGAGTGGGGGTGATGGCGAGGGTGTGGATCCTTGCTCCCAGGGATGGGCATGGAGGGGTGTTGAGGGAGGGGTGATGGTGAGCAGGGTATATCTGCACACTGGGATGAGGATGGAGGGGTGTTGGTGAGGGGGTGCATCTGCTCCCAGGGATGGGCTGGGGATACAGTAGTGTTTGTGATCAGGATGCATTTGCACACAGGGATGGTGGGTGTGAGTGTGGGTGTTGGTGATGGGGTGTATCTCAACCCAGGGATGGGAATGGGAATGAGGATGGAGCAGTGTTGGTGAGGGGGTGTATCTGCTCCCAGGCATAGGATGGGGATGGAGCAGTGTTGGTGGTCAGGGTGTATTTGCACACAGGGATGGGGATGGAGGGGTGTTGATGAGCAGGGTGAATGTGCACACAGGGTTGGTGTGTGTGAGTGGGCATGTTGCAGGGTGTATCTGCACCCAGGAATGAGGATGGAGGAGTGTTGGTGACAGGGTGTATCTGCACAGAGTAATGGGGTTGAAGGGGTGTTGGTGAGGGGATGTATCTGCACCCACAGATGGGCTGTGTGGGTGTGAGTGTTGCTGAGCAGGGTGTATCTGCACCCAGGGATGGAGTGCATGTGTTGGCAGGGTGGCTGTTGGTGATGAGAGTGTATTTGCACTCAGAGATGGTGTGTGTGTGTGTGTGTGTGTGTGTGTGTGTGTGTGTGTGTGTTGCCGAGAGGGTGTATCTGCACCCAGGGAAGGGGCGAGTGTCGGCAGAGGTGTGTTGGTGATGTATCTTGTATCACCCCGGGGGGCTTTGTGTGGTGTGGGTGTCGGTGAGGAGGGTATTCTGGCACCCAGGAATGGGATGTTTGCTGGGGGGGGCTGTGTTTGCAGGCAGGAATGGAGAATGATGGTGAGGAGGTGTATCTGCCCCCAGGGATGGGTTTGGTGTGTGTGTTGGCTGGAGGGTGTATTTTTCTACCGCAGGTTTGTGTGTGTGTGTGTGGTGCAGGTGTGCAAGGGGCAGCGCTCAGGGGTGTTGCACCCGCAGGCAGTGCGGGGAGGGGTGTGTGCATAGGCAGGGGTACAGCTTTGCCCCCCGGGTGTGCGCAGGTGGGTGTTGGTGGGTGTGCAAGTGTGTGGGTGACTGTGTGTGTGGAAAGAAGAGCTGAGGGTGTCTTTGCCCCCGGTGATGGTGACAGGGTGTGGGTGCACATGGCTGGGGGAGTGGCAGCAGTGGGGTGTGTGGGCACTCCGCGTGTGACAGGCAGTACAGGAGTGTGCAGGTGTTGCGCTGGGCTCAGGTGTGCGTGGTGGCCATGGGGATGGGATGTGGGTGCTGCTGGGAGTGCCGTGAGCCCACCCAAGGTGTCCGTGTGTCCACAGAGGGCTCCCGGGGTCCCACTGTTGGTCCTGCTGCCACAGCGGGGAAACTGAGGCACGGGGTATTGTGTCCCCAGTGCCAGCTGTGCATCCTGTGGTGTGTGCCTGCAGTTGTGTGGGATGCACAGCAGCAGGGAGGGTTCTGTGGGTGGTGCGTGGGCGTGCAGACTGGGGTTGTCCAGGTGCCCTCGGGGCTGGGTGCGGTGGTGTGTGGCCACACGTGGGTGCACAGCGCTGCGTGGGCACAGGTGTGTGGCTCCGGAGGTTTATGGCTGTGCCAGGGGGATTGGGGGTGGGTGTGCATGGAGGGTGCTAAGGGTTGTGCTCAGAGGTGTGTGGGCGTGTGCAGGGTATGCCAGGGTGGTCATACACGTGCAGGGTTGTGCAGTGGTGTGGCTGTCCCCAGACCGGCTGTGTGCCCTCTCTGTGTGTCACCCCCAGGGCTCTGGCAAGGTATTCCCGTGATGAGTGACTGCCAGTACCCCGACTGGGTCTCTCTGCACTGGGTAGAGAGGGGCCTGGGGGACCCTGGGGTGACATGGACACCAGGCTCCCACAGGCACTTGCTACTCCAGCATCACCCACCACCTCTGTCTCATTTGGATGCATGGTGGCCTGCTGGATCCTCTGGCTGTTGCATGTGAGGACAAGGAGGAGAACAGTGATGCCAAGGAAGGAACAAAGGCCAGAAGTGACCCTGTCCCACTGGGCACATCCTCCAGCAGTGATTCACTATGGGCTGGCATTCCCTGGTACCCAGGCTCTTAAGGGGCTCTGAATTTGGGTGGGGGACAGTGCCTGAGCGGTCAGGAGGTGGTTTAGCAACCACTGGTGACCCCTTGCACCGTGGAACACCAGTGGCTTGGCCATGGGATAGCTGGGGCTTTGTGGGCTGCTGGTGATGGTGGGTGCTGGAACACCCCAAGCAGGGTGTCACTATGTCCTTGGGGTGTGGGAGGTGGCTGGGAGTCGGAGATGGATGGATGGATGCTGTGGAGGTGGAAGGGTGGGTGGTGGCGAGATGGGAAATGGATGGGCAGGTAGTACAGGGATGGATTGGTGTTGGGGATATGGATGGGTGCTGTGGGAATGGATGGGTGTATGGGGATGGATGTTGGGGATATGGATGGGTGCTATAGGGATGAATGGGTATTTGGGGATGGATGGGTGTTGGAGATATAGATGGGTGCTATGGGAACGAATGGGTGTTATGAGGATGGGTGTTGGGGATATGGATGGGTTCTATGGGGATGGAAGGATGCAATGGGAATGGGTGTTGGAGAATGGCTGGATGAATCCTGGGGGAGGATGGGTGTATGGGTGATTGTGTGGGTGTCCAGGATGGATGAATGGATGGATGGGTGTTGCATGGTGGGCAGGTGGGTCAGGAACAGAGGGAAATGCCTGGGTAGCTGTTTAGTGTGGGAGGATGGATAGAGGGCTATGGTTGCTGGCTATGTGGACATGGTGCAGGGGTGCTGTGGGGACAACCAGGAGGTGTGGGTGCCACAGGGGGTCACTGAGCACCCTGTGGTGGGCATGTGGCAATGCCCAGGGTGCCAAAATCCCCTTCTGGGGGTGTCTAGTGGCCAGGGTGATTTCTTCCCAGTGCAGTGTGTCAGCCTTGGGGTAGGGTAGCTGGTCCCTGAGGCCTGACATTTATAAACATCAGCCGCTCCCGGGGAATCAATACAGTTTAATAACCGGCGAGCGGAGACGGGAGACACATCAAAATGACACTCTGCGGCTCCGTAAATGTTATTCTAAATCATCCTCACTGGGTTTATTACATTAAGCATACAGAAGCGGGCGTGGGAAATTTATTCCATCAAAGACCATTGCGCTGGTAAATGGGGCTGGCGGAGGGGCAGCCCCTCCCAAAATGGGGTTCCCTCCTCCCAGCTGTGACCAGGATGTGAGGGACAGTGGGGTGCTGGGTTTAGGGTCTTGGTGCTGTCACAGCCTCATGAGTTTGGGGTGAGCCAAATCCTGCCCTAGCACAAGGTGGATGTTTGGGGGACTGGTGACATGATGGGTGACATGGTGAGGTGTCCTTCAGTGCCACCCTGTGCCACCCCATGACTCCTGGGGACTCAGTCCCTTCCCTGGACCATCCCCAGCTCTGCACTGACATTTCTCTCCACGTTTCCCTGGAGACGAGGCGGTTGCTGTGGAAACCTCCCTCCTCTTCTCTCTTACCCATCCTCTTCCTCACCCTGATGTGGGGGGAACTGGCTCTGCCCCCACCCAGCCCCAAAATTTAGGGACCCCCTCCAGGGGTGCGGTGGGGGCACCTGGGATGGGGGTGCACATGCACGTGGGGGTGACTGTCCCTGTGTGTGCTCAAGGCGTGTTCGTGTGCGCACCCCCGCGCCGTCATGTGTGACATCTCGCCGTTGCCGTGGAGACCCCATCGAGCACATGGCTCAGGCTCCGCAGTATCGCGGGGGAAGCACGCTTGTTGCCATGGAAACGGCCATAATTGTAGCATTTTTCGGCTAAAAGAGGGGAAAAAGGAGGGGGAGAGAGGAAGAGAAATGGCTCCATGGGGTAGCGGGCCAGGGATGTGCCTGCCAGCCCAGTGTATCCTGCTGCACACGGGTGTAATGCTTGTGGGTGGACACGGCGGTGACAAGGAGGAGGCCAAATTTGGGTGAGGTTTGGGAAAAGGAGGGCAGTGGTGCCAGAGGGGCTGGGGCCGGCGGGGTGCTGCTGCTGCCTCTGCAGTCCTTTGCAGTCGAGGAAAGCGGGCAGGCGGCCAAGCCTGGCACTGGCGGCCCCGCGAGCGCCTGCAGCACCGGGTGCCCATCGCCAGGGCTGGAGCATTGCCCTCCGCACATGGCATCCCCGGGTCGCTGTGGCCACGAGCCCCGGATCTGTTCTTGCAGGTCCCTCCCATTTTCCCCAGCTCCCAGTGCCAGTTGTTGGCCAAATCCTGCTGGTCCCCGTGGAAAGGATTCAGGGGGCACCACAATGACCACCCTCTCTCGTTTGTGTTGCAGATGAACCGCCCCATCCAGGTGAAGCCGGCTGACAGCGAGGGCCGAGGAGGTAGGTTCCCAATTTCCCGCTGCCTGGCACGGGCAGGGGGGCACAGGGTCACCCACGGGGTGGTGGGGGACATGGAAGCATCATGGGGGTTGCTGTGGGAAGGTTGGTTTGCAGAGAAATCCGGGAAAGGAGCTGCTTTTGCTGGTGGCATCCAAACCTGAGTGCAGAGCAAATGCCATGGTCTCTCTCCCTGTCTGGTCAGCTGGGGAGAACATGCTGACGTTATCCTGGGAATATCCTGACATTCCAGGGGGCATCCCAACATCCTGGGGGACAGAGCACCAGCCAGCCGCTCTCCCTCAGCACCTTCATTTACCAAACAACCCAATTCCCTGTCCAGAGCTGTCTGTGGGGACCCTGGGGCGGGCAGGAGTTGGCTGCACGTGGCCCAAGCCCGTCTCAAACTACCACCCCCCCAAATTCTTTGTGAGCATCTGCTGCTCATGGGGCTGTGGCATTACCAGGCTGAGGTGATCATTTGGGCAAAATCACAGGAATGGGATCAAAATGCCACATCTGTTGTGTTGCTGGGCAGGTAGGTGCTATCAGACATGCAGGATGCTCTCGTGGGGCCGCCTGCCCTTGGCAGGGTGGCCGGGGTAGATTCCCCCCCCATCCAAACACTGTTATTAAACACACCGGGAGCTGGTCCCAGCACGTCCCGGAGGGACCTGGCAAATAAATTACCCACTTACCGAGCATAATTGGTGAAGGATTAAAAATCGATGGGTGAGCAGGGGCTCCCGGCTCCAGCCCCCTCACCCAGGAGGCAATGCTGGGCTGCCCATCCCACTCCCCTGGGAGATGGTTTATGTTTGACTAGACAACACACGAGCCCTATTCCCTTAACTAATTTTCCTGGTACCTTAACGGACGAAGCATTCATCGTCTCCTGCCATTATTTATTTATTTCCCCGGCAACACTCTTGACAGGGCACCTTATTTTCTTTGTCAAATGCCATTAGCGTGCGGCGGGAGCGCGCGGCCGCCCAAGACAGATGCTGGTAATAATCATGAAATTCTCATTATTTACTATCCCTTCTCTTGTGTTTGGGTTATTGATGTCCCCTGGGCACGGCCGGAGGCTGCGGGTTGTTCTGCGAGTCAATCATACGAGGGTGATCACCTCTGGTTTGTGGGTTCTCTTTGTTCCCACTGCATCCCACCCCCGTGCTGGGGGAGCCAGCCCCCCCCATCCCTGGGAAAAGCCCCAGCTCCACTCCCTAAAGCAATGGCTCTTCCAGGATTCACCCCTCAGCAATTTCCCCACAGAAGAGGTTTTCCTGCCATGAGTGTTCTGTAGGATGGAGATGAAAAGCCCAGCACCTGCTCTGTGGGATCAGTGTCACTCCCTCCCTCTGATGTCACCATTTGTGATGAGGGGTTGGGATGCTGAGTGACCTCCAACTCTCTGACAGGCTTGGTTTTGTTTTTAGAAGACAGGAAGCTCTTCGTGGGTATGCTGGGGAAGCAGCAGAGCGAGGACGACGTCCGCCGCCTCTTTGAGCCCTTCGGCCAGATTGAGGAGTGCACTATCCTCCGAGGGCCTGATGGAGCCAGCAAAGGTGGGCTTTGGGGCACCAGGTGGGCACCCTATGGACCTGCAATGGCCAAATCCAACCTGTCCCATGTCCTCTCTGTTCCTTTAGGTTGTGCCTTTGTGAAATACGGCAGCCACGCCGAGGCACAGGCTGCCATCAACAGCCTGCACGGCAGCCAAACCATGCCGGTAAGTGCCAGGCTCGCACCCTGCCCCAGCTGACCCCATGCTGCCTGCCTAATCCAATCACCCACTAATTTGATCCTCAGTCTAATTGGATCAAAATCCTACCGACTGGCAATTTGTTGGCCACATCACCCCAGGTTCCTCATTGCCAGGGTGCTGAGCCCCAGAGGTGGGAGCGTGGGGCTAATTCTCTCCATGCCAGAGAAAGGGCCAGTTTAATTAAGGCTGAAGGTCAGAATTGTGAACAAGAAAGGGGAAAGGAAGCAGAGGTCAGGGAGCTGCCACTGGCGAGAAAAACTGGCTATAATTAAACCTCACATTGATTGTTGGTTGCTGCTGCCAAGCTGGGCAGTGTCCCCAGGGCTGAGAATGCTGCAGATGCTGTGAGCCAGCACCCACAGCGGGTACACAGTTTGGGGGGTTTGCTGTGGTCCCACCCTCAGCCCCATCTCCTCCCCCATCTCAGGGTGCCTCATCCAGCCTGGTGGTGAAGTTTGCAGACACGGATAAGGAGAGGACCCTGCGGCGGATGCATCAGATGGCGGGGCAGCTGGGCATCTTCAACCCCATGACCATCCAGTTCGGTGCCTACGGGGCCTACACGCAAGCGGTAGGAGCTGGTGCAGACCAGGGCTTTGGGGGAGCCCCGTGGGTGGGGGGTGGGGTTTGGCCCATGAAAGCACCAGTGCCAGAGGGTGTGGATGCCTGGCAGGGCTGGTGTATCCCTGTTTAGGGCCACACGCAGGGCTTTTCCCCCACAGCTGAGGGTGGCTGTAGGGTGCGGTGCTCCCATACTTAGCATCACCAAGACCTCCCGTCCCCGGGTCTGGCAGCGGGTGGCATTTATCCCTCTGAATCCATACTCTCCCTCCTTCTCTCTGTCTCTCGCTCTCTGTCCCCTCTCCCCCTTTCTTTCCCAAAGATCATGCAGCAGCAGGCAGCCCTGATGGCAGCCGCGCAGGGCACCTGCCTCAACCCCATGGCTGCCATCGCTGCCGCCCAGATGCAACAAATGGCCGCCTTCAACGTCAGCGGGCTGGTGGCTGCCCCCCTCACCCCCTCTTCAGGTAGGACCCCCGCGTTTGCCACTTGGCACCCTCGGGGGGCACTCTCGGCGTGATGCCGTCGCTGACGCCGCCCTCCCGCAGGTACAAGCACTCCCCCGGGGATCAGCACGGCGCCGGTGCCCAGCATCGCCACGCCCATCGGGGTGAACGGCTTCAGCCCGCTGCCGCCCCAGACCAACGGGCAGCCCGCCTCCGAGACCATCTACACCAACGGCATCCACCCCTACCCAGGTACACCCCTCCCTCCCGCCCGGGGCTCCGCCCCAGCCCTCGGGGCTGGGCGTGTGCTTAGCTCATGCCGGGTGCTTCAGGGGTGCTCCCCATCCCAGGAACGCGCTGGATGAACCAGCCGCTTGCTCCCGTGGCATCACTGCAGGGAGGAGGGAATTCAGGCAGGGAGCAGCTCTGCCCCTCCATGGCGGTGCGAGGCTCGGAGCCCTTTCCTGTGGGAGCTGCGCATGCATCCATGGCTTTCTCTGGCTTACTCTGTCTTCCTTCTCCTTTCTCTTCTCTTCCCAGCTCAAAGCCCCACGGTGGCAGACCCCCTCCAGCAGGCCTACGCCGGCATGCAGCACTATGCAGGTCTCAAACTTCGCTTCCCACTTCTTCCCTCTCTCCCCTCTTTGCTCTTCACCCTTATTTTTGGGAGGTGAACATCACCCTGGGGTTGAACACGGGATCAGGGATCAGGGCAGCGTATTTGGGCACAGATTGATGAGGGGAGCACCGGGTGCTGTGCTCTGGCAGGAGGTCCGGGGCAGCAATGGAAAGCACCATCCCCTCATTCCACTGGCTCCTGTCATAGCCCCCTGTGCAAATTTTGGATGGTGCAAAGTGAATTTTAATACCCATGGGGCTGAGAGAACTTCATGGGGGAGCCCTGGCAGTGGTATCGAGGAGAGGGGGTGAGATTTGGGAGATGACAGAGGGCCAGCTCCACACCAAGGCACCAGAAGTCTTCGGATGTTCACGACGTGACCAAATCTGATGGCCGAGGACATGGGCCATTGAGGGAAGGGAGTCAGAGCCTCCTGTGGAAGTACATCAAGCTATCACCAGGATCCCTCCGATGAGAGCTGTTCTCATATCCCTGGTGTGCTGGGAGGAGTGGGAAAGGCAGAGCCAGCAGCCATGGGGCAGGAGAGGCCCCTCCCTTGCAGGTGGCAGCAGGAGACATGCCTGTCCCAGCCCTTTCTGTGGCTGGGGGGGGTGCCGTGGCCTCAGCTTCTTGTTTCTCCCTTCCAGCAGCATATCCCACTGCCTACGCTCCCATCAGCCAAGCCTTTCCCCAGCAAGCGCCCCTCATCCCGCAGCAGCAGCGAGAAGGTGAGGGGTGGGGGTCACCCCGCATGGGGCCGGAGGCTCCTCGGTGTCCTCCCGGGGTGACCCCACCTCACGGCTGACGTGTCCTGTCCTTTGTGTGTCACCCAGGTCCCGAGGGCTGTAACCTGTTTATTTATCACCTGCCCCAGGAGTTTGGGGATGCCGAGCTCACGCAGATGTTTCTGCCTTTCGGCAACGTCATCTCTGCCAAAGTCTTTGTGGACCGTGCCACCAACCAGAGTAAATGCTTTGGTAAGTCCCGCGGTGTGGCTCTCCCTGGTGTCCCAGCTCAGAGCTCCAGCTCCTCCCAGTGCCCAGCTCAAGGTTCCAGCCATCCTTAACATCACAGCTTGCAGCTCTGGCTCTTCTTCAACATCCCAGCTCAGGGGTCTGGCTCTCCTCAGCCTCCCAGTTCAAGGATCTGACTCTGCTCAACATCCCAGCTCTCACCAGTCTCCAGCTGCAGAGTCCCATTCTCCCTGGTCTCCAGCCTGGAGATCCAGCTCTCCTAATATCCCACCTCAGGGGGTCTGTCACTCCCCAGTTCCCAGCTCAAGAGCTTGGCTCTCCCCAGTGTGCTCCCAGTTCAGGGCCTGGCTCTTCCCAACAACTTGGCTCAGAGCATCTCTATCTCAGGGGTCCATCTCTCCCTGCTTGGGAGTCTGTCTCTCCAACATCTCATCTTGGGGGTCTGTCTTTCCCTGGTCTCCAGCTCAGATGTCCATGTCTCCCTGCTGTCTCCTGCTTGGGGGTCCTGTTCTCCCCAGTGTCTCCAGCTCAGGGATCTGTATTTCTCTCTCACAGACCTCGGTGTCCCCACAGATTCTTTCTTTGTGGTGTCTTTGGAGGCTTTGTCACCTCAGGGTCTCTGCAGACCTGGCCTCCAGATGTCCTCCGAGCCCACACATCTCATCCTGTTGTCCCCACAGGCCCCATCATCCTGGTATCTCCATATACCTGCAGACCTTGGTGTCTCCACAGATGCCATCATCATTCTGTCCCTGCAGCCCCTATCACTTTAACAGATCCTGTCACCCCAGTGACCCCACATCCCATCCCGTAGTGTCCCAGCAGACCAGTCCAGTGTCCTGTAGACCCTCTTAGGCCACTGTCCTCACGGCTCTGTCACCTCAGTGTCCCTGCAAACCTCGGCATCCCTGCAGGTGCCATCACCTGTCACCCAGTCCTCTGCAATCTGGGGCTGTGATGCTGCCCCAGGACCCCCTCTCCCAGCACTGCCAGACCAGGAGCATCCCAGGGGATTTCAGTGCCTGGGTGGAGGTGAGGCAGCCGCCTGGGCTGTGTGCAGTGACAGCCCCGTGTCCCCTCACTGCCAGGTTTCGTCAGTTTTGACAATCCAACGAGCGCTCAGGCGGCCATTCAGGCCATGAATGGCTTCCAGATCGGCATGAAGAGGCTAAAAGTGCAGCTAAAGCGGCCGAAAGACGCCAACAGACCCTACTGACCCCAGCTCAGCCTGCGGACAGGTGAGGGGGCCTGGCCCTCGGGGCGTGGCGGTCGTGGAGCGTCCTCCCTGAGTGTGTGCAGGGATCTCTGCCTGGCACCACCCACCCAGTGGATCTGGGTCCCTCCCTCTGTCCTTCCCTCCCTCCATCCCCCAGGAGCAGGCTGACAGTCCTTTCCTTCTGTTACAGGTCGGACCTCCCGCGGTGTCTGACGACTTTCCCCTTCCCCAAGTGCAGTATCCAAACCCGTAACTCTCTTTCTTTGCAACACATCCCGGAGGCGGAGGAGAAGGAGGTGAAGGAGAAAACAGCAAAGAAGAGAGTGTTTTGGTCGTAGCTTTTCCTTTTTGAATTTTTTCCCAAACTGGTCTTGTTTGTTGTTTAACGGGAACGAGAGGAAGACAAGGAAGGAGGGGAGCGATGCGGCGCCAGGGCTGCGATTTGCTGCCGGCCGCTCGCCGGGACTCACCGGATCCCTCGCCGGGAGCAAGGCCGATGGCTCCGGGCAGCCGGGCCACGATCTACCTTTGTTTTTTGGGGTTTTTTTTTAAAGCACTCATTTGCTGCTACCGATTTCCCAGGAGAAACGAGGAAAAGAGGCTCCAAATGGATTCTTAAACCAAAGCCGGTGGGACGGGACCAGCCTCGGGCGCTTCACCTGGAGGATGCTTGTTTGGAGAATAAAGAAAAAGGGCAAGATTTTCCTTTTTCCCTGCATTGGGGAAAAAAAAAAGAAAGATCAAAGTATGTTGGACTTAGAGAAGATATATATAAATAAGTATATATATATATATATCCCATGGAGCAGGGTGGCGGGACACANTATATATATATATCCCATGTAGCAGGGTGGCGGGACACACGCTTCCCCTGCTTGTCACTGGCACAGGGACATAGGATTACTTGTTTCAGAGTCATATCATTCCTTAGAGTTTAGGGACCAAAGGACTATTGCTTTTTTTAAATATATCTATAAATAAATTAAATTAAAAAAAAAAAAACAAAACACACAAAAAAACGTCGGGAAAGGAGGAGAAAATCCAACAAAAATTAAGAAGGTTAAAACCCTCGGGCATTCAGAGCCACGAGTGTTTCCTACAGGGCTCGGATTTGGGGGTTTCAAGGGCTCGGTTTTGGGGGCCAATTTGTGGCTGGGGACTGGGGGATGCAGAGGGGATTTTTGGGGGGGGGCTGCAGTGGCTCCCTCAGCTCCATGGCCCAGGGGGATTCGGAGCCCCTCGGTCGCCTCTGGCAGAGGGTGGGGTGATGTGGTTGTTTGCATTTTGGGTTGGTTTGGGGGGATTTTTGGGGTGGGTTTTTTTTTTTCCAGCCAAAAAAACTTAAAAAAAAAAAAAAAGAAAAATGTGAGGTTTCGGCCGAAATGAAGCGAAGCGAAATAAACTTATTTTGTCAAAATCGTCACCTTGGTTGGTTCTTTGGAGCAATCGCTGCCGCATCCACTGCCCAAACACAACAACACCAGGGCCCCCTTTACGGCCACCTCAGCTCCAGCAGGGCTGGAGCATCCGCCAGGGATTGGTGAAGCTGGGAGAGGACCATAGGCCTCTCTTTTATTTTGCTTTTCCCAGGAATTGCTGGTTTTTTGGAGGAATTCAGCCTGGCTGCAGAGAGAATCAGGACAGGACACAGCCCTGTGGTTTCACTGATCTTTCCCAGTGGCAGAGGAGGTTCAGGGGGATGTGGCCGTGTCCCATGGGATGTCCCTTCCCGCCTGTGGGTACAGCTGAGGGACTGCCGTGATCCTGGGAAAGTAACTTGGTTTTTTTATGAGGAGAAAAACCCCAAATCCCACCAATGGGGATGGTGGGGATTCCCAAGAGGGAATGGCCACCAGCCCAGGTTTGGGTGGCCTTTGGGAACATGGAACAGCCAGCGTGGGATGAGTGGGGATGGACAGATGTTGGGATCCATCCAGGGAGGACAGAGGGCAGGGACATGACAGAAGTGACCCTGAGTACAGCCATTGGTGTAAAGAGCCTGTCAGGACTCAGGTGATGACTTATAACAAAACCAGGATAATTCTGACATTGATTCTCAAATTCCATCATGAATCCTGGCTGGCATCATGGCCTCGCGCTGCCGTGACCGACCCGGAGAGCCCCTGGGCTGCGGGGACCCGCAGTGCCCAGCCCCCCTCTGCCCGCGCTGAGCCCTGGCAGCCTCCAGGCTGTCTCTGCTGGGTTCCCATCCAGGTTTTGGGTGTAGCAGGATGCAGCTGTGCTGGCACTGCCTCTGTGTCCGTGAAGTTACTGAGATTGGTTTGGGCTGACATAAAATGCCGTCCCTAGGAGGTTTCTTCTCGTTTGAGTCTCTGCTGCAGCACCGGTGCCTGGGGAGGGCCCCTCCGTGGGGTCCCATTTCCCCATCCCTGAGGCACAATCCCTCCTCCTTTGTGTTCCCCCTCCACTGCACCATCCCTTTGCCGCGGTGTGATGGAGGAGCGGTTCCCTCCCGAGGCTGCATCAATTCCCTATGACACTTCCCCACCATCCCATTCCTTCCCCTCAGTCCTATCCCTTCCCCATGAACCTATCCTTTCTGCATGATCCCCTCTTCCTCTAAATCCCATCCCTTCCGCAAGACACCATCCTGTCTGTTTCCCATCCCTTCTCCACAATCCTACCCCTTTCTCTTGATCCCATCTCTTCCCTGTGCCCCCATCTCTTCCCCAGGTTCCAATGTGCCCCTGTGCCCCTATTCCTCCCCCCCCCACTCCCACCACTTCCCCTGAATTCCATCCCTTTCCTGTGATCCCATCGCAGCCCTTTCCTGTGCCCCATCCTTTCCTCCCAATCCCATTCCTCATCCCTTCCCCAGCATCCCCTTCCCATATCCCACACTTTAATGCCAGTTAAATCCACAAACACCAATTCCTTTTCTCTTTTTCTTTTCCCTATGTTTTTGGGTTTGTTCTGGTTGATTTTTTTTTGCTTCGGTTTGTCATCATCAATAAAAATGCTGTCGCTGCCAATGCCAGGAGGGGCGGCCCCCAGCCACGCCGGACCCGCAGCTCCTTCTCCACGCTGCCACAGGGTCGGGGACAGTGGGAAGGGGACAGGGAGGGGATAAGGGACTGCTGAACGCGCCTGGTGCTAACAGGGTGCCCGAGGCCTATGTACAGGTGGAGCTGCTGCCGTCGCCCCGGCTCTGCCCTGCCCGGGGGGCTCAAAACCTGCTCGGCCCCTGCCCAGCCTTGCCCCGGGGGCTCGCTGGTTGCCCGGGGGGTCCCAGGGTCCCACTGCCACCGCCACCGCTCAGTTTGTGTACACCTGAGTCCCAATCACACGCATTATCTCCTTCTGGATTTTGGGGTCCTGAGTATTGATATTGGCGTCTCCCACTTGGCCATCTTCATACCTGGAAGGGGAGAAGGGGATGAGGGGGGTCCCGTGGGGGCCCTGCAGGTGTCTCAGGGTGGGTGCAGCCAGACTCACACGAAGAAGAAGCGTGTGCAGACGTGGTCCGAGACAGGGCAGACCCAGATGTTGCCATGTTTCTGCAGGTCCTTGGAGGTGATCACTGCCGGGAAAGGGGCTGTTGGACACGGGGTGGGGGACAGAGGGCCTGTCTGGGGACAGGCCATTGTGGGGACCCTCCACCCTTCTGGTGACCCCATGGGTGCTGCCTGTCCCTCCCCACTATGTCCCCATGTCCCCACACCTTCGCAAAGCGCGATGCAGTTCAGGTTACGGCTCTGGAGGAAGCGGGACTGGATGGAGCGGGTCTGTGGGAACAGCAGCCAGTGTTACCACTCTGTCCCCAGCACCCACAGGTGCCATGTCCCTGTTCCCATCCTGCCCCACTGCCCCCTGGCCCATCACCTGGGGGATGGTGTTCATCCGGTTGTACCGCTGCACCAGCTCATCCTTCGACGGCATCCGGTGCTGCCCTTTCCCCATTCCTTCGGAAGAAGCAAGGCAATGCCTGTCACTGCCTCAGGGAACACCCTGGGGTGATGTGGGGACACATGCCACAGACAGGGATGGCCACCCTCAGTGCTTCCACCCTGCAGCTGAGCCCTGGGAACCGCCCAAAAGTGTATGCAGCAGCTTTTGTAGCCTAGGAAACATTGGGAGTTTGAATCTTTGGTGTGTGGGAAAGCCCCAGTGTGGCTGGGAAGAAGCTGGCGTGGATGGGATGGATGTGGGATGCTGCCACTCGTGCACGGCTTCTCCAGCCGGCACGATGCCGAACCTCCCCGGGCCCATGCAGGGAGTGGGAACGGGAGCACAGGCAGGACTGGGCAGCGCAGGCAGCCTCTTACCTGAGTATCCAAAGGAAATACTGGAGATGGGGCTCAGATAGATGCCCTTGCCATAGGCTGCTCCATGCAGCTTGCAGGAAAATACCAGGGTGAGCATGGTGGCATCACCTCGACAGCTCGGGCACGGTGGTAGTGAAGGAAGCCTGGCATTTCCCAATGTCTGCCCCCTCCCTGCCATCCTGCCCCCTCCCTGCCCGCCTGCTGCCCCGGGGTGTGCTGGGTGCAGGCAGCGGAGCAGTACCTGCAGTTTGGTGTAGGAGGCGTTGACCAGTCCATTGCGGAGGATGGAATGCCAGTTCTCAATGTGAGAGCCACTGGAAAGAGCCAGCCCCACGTCAGCTCCCCGTCCATCAGCCCCACAGTGTCCACCCAGGGGGCTCCCACTGTCCCCCCACCTTGGCAACTCACTGGAAAGCGAAGGTGCTGCCGTAGAGTTTCTTGGCTGTGCGGAACCGGGCTTCCTTGGCCGGGGGGCTGCTGAGCAGGAGGAACTGGTGGGAGGTGTGCATGAACTTCAGCTGCTACCAGGAGAACGGCAAGAACAACGGCAGCGCCGGCAGGAGAGAGGACAGACAGACAGACAGGCAGAGATCATGCACGGCCGCCCGGCCCTGGGTCTCGCCCAGCCCGGTTTTGGCCACGCCAAGTTGGCCAGAAGGGTCCTTGGCATCCCTGTCTTGTCCTCGTCCCACAGCCCATGTCAAACATCCCCCTTCCTATATCCCATGCCCTGCCTCCCGCATCTCCAAGCTCAAACCCCACCCAGAGGGATCCATCCTACATCCCAGACCCTTCCATTGCCCATCCCATAGCCCTGCATGCCTCATCCTGCATCCCACAGCCCATAGCCTACATCCCATCTCGTGCACCCTCCATATCACCTCCTATATCCCACATCCCAAGTTCCAAACCCTCCATCCCGCACCCCACCTCGAGCCTGGCCTGGCCCCTTACCCTGCTGAGAGGCAGCTTGACAATGTGGGATCTGTTGCTGGAGATTATCCTTGGGAAGAGGAGGAGGAAAAGGAGGAGGGTCAGAAAGGGTGGTCACAATCTACCCCGAGACTGCTGGATGCTCGTGACTCCCGAGGACAAAGGAGATGAGAGGGTTGTTCCACAGATGCCCGTCTACCCCCCACCCCATCCCGTGTCCCGGGGAGTGAGGGGCAGTGGGAGATGGCCGCAGCACCCTCGGCCTTACCACTGCAGGAGGGGATGCGCCAGGGGGTCCAGCTTGTCCATCTGCTTCTTGATCTCCAGGTAGGACCCCTGGCAGAGGCAAGAGGGGGTGCAGGTGGGTCTCCCAGCACCCAGCCAGCCACGGGCAGATGGAGATCAGCACCGAAATGCCACTCCCGGATTGGATCCCACACAGGGGAGGTCACACGGGGCCATGGGGGTATGGGGCCATGCCACATACCTGGGTCATTTCCCGGATGGACATCACACTGTCCAGGGCCTTCTGCAGCCGCTCGTAGTTCTTCTTCTGCAGATGGGGCAAGAGAGGGGTGGCCATCAGAGGGGTCCTTGGGGCTCCCCGTCACCTCCTGGTGTGATGCGCTTACCTTGGGGTTGAAGGCCAGAGTTTTGGGGTCGTTGGGGTCCACCACAGAGGGGTAAGGCTCAAAGATGATGCTCTTGCGAGGGGACTCGAGGGCAGCACGGCACATGGCCACCAGCAGGTCCACCACCTTGGGGCAGAGCAGGGACTGAAGGGGCAACCCTCCACAGGGCAGGTGGGGTCACCACCGTGCCCAGCCCTACCTCGGCACCCGTGGCCACCTCCTCGGCTGCGCCGGACATGACGCCCAGGGTGTAGAAGGAGAAGACACAGAGCTCCCGGGTGCACACGGCCGGCTGTGGAGGGGACAGGAGCATGGTGAGGGTCAGGGATGGTGACACGGGGGCACAGACCCCACCCAACCTGGCCCTGCCACCCCACCTTGAGCATGGAGCCATTCTGGAAGACGTGTTGCTCGTCACACACCACGCAGTACTCATTGAGCGTGGGGATCCGCTGCTCTGCGTACTTCATGATCTGAGGGGCAGGACGGAGGGAGTCAGGCCCTGCCACCAACACGGAGCTTGGGGGGATGCTCCAGGTGGTGGGATGCGGATAAGTGGGAAGTGGGACAGTGGGGAGGATGCTCTGGGCAGCAGGATGAGGGTAAGTGGGATGTGGAGCAGTGGGGAGGATGCTCCACAGCAGGCTGAGGATGAGTGGGATGCAGGACTCTCACCTGGACGAGGAAGCCGTACTCCAGTGTGGGGATGTTCTTGCAGTGGCCGCCAACCTGTGACGGAGCAGGAGCAGAGCCAGCTGCGTTATCCCCTTTCCCACACACAGCCCCAGCTCTGCATGGCACGGGCAGCCCCCAGCTCCCCCAGCACAGCAGGACCCCCAACATCCCAAATCCCCCTGGCACAGCAGTACTCCCAGCATGCCAAACCCCTCCCAACACAGCAGGACCCTCAACATCCCAACACCCCCAGCACAGTGGGATCCTTTCATGCCAACACCCCCGGCATAGTGGGACCCCCAACATGACAAACCCCTCCCAGAACAGCAGGACCCCCACCATGCCAACACCCCCTGGTATAGGGGAGTCCCAACGTGCCACACCCCTCCCAGCAGAGTGGGATCCATGACATCCAACCTTCCCCTGGCACAGCGGGACCATGGAGATCCCAATGCTCCCTGGCACAGCAGGATCCCCAGATGCCAACATCCCCTGGTACAGCAGGGATGCAGCACCAAGAGTGGGGTAAAATCCCACTGGACCCCACAGACAGGCCCCAGCTCCCCAAGAGCAACCGAGAGTGAGGACAAGAAACCCCAAAGGGGCTCCTCCCGACCCATGGGGGTCCCAGCACCCCATGACAAACGATCTGACCACACAGGAGCTCCTGGGAAGAGGAAGAAAAGGAAAGCAAACCCCAAGGCGGGGTGGCACCCACCAGGATATTGAAGGGGGCAACACCTGCCTGGGTGCTGGCGGGCGGGTAGCCGAAAACTTCCACCTTGGGATTCTTCACCATGCAGGACACGGAGCGGTTCATCAGGCGGTTCACACGAGGCTCAGGGATGCCCAGTTTGCCCTTCAGTACTGAATCCTGGATAACAGGGAAGCTGGGAGACCTGCAGGCACAGAATCCCCCTGAGCACCTGTTTGTCACCCTTCCCTGCTCCTCCATCACCCGGTGCCGGATTCACCTATCCGCTACTTTTTGGGAACACTACCACCTCCTTGGGATCTAGCATCCAAGTGGGGAAACTGAGGCACAGTGCCAGGCCTCACCCAGGCTGAGGGGACAGAGGACTGGTCCCCTGGGGGACAGCATTGGGACCTTACTTGGGGATGGGCGAGAAGATGCTGAGGCCGGCACGGAACTTCTTGATGGTGCCACTCGTCTTGAACCAACTGTGCCGCTTCTCCTGCTGTGTCTTGAGGAAATCGTTGCTGAGGTGTTTCCATTGCTGCGATGTGAACATGCCCAGGATCCTGGCAGACAGTGGGGACAGCACTCACGGGTGCTTGGTGGTCTGTGACACCCCCAGCCCCTCCTCCTCCCCACACACAGATGGTGGTGAGCCCGTCATGGGATTATGTGGTGGATAAAAGGTGCTGGCACAGGGACGTGCGACACGTGGTCGGTCTTGGGGCAGAACAGTGACTCTGTGTGCCAACCCACCCACCACCCTCAGGTGCCCACCACGTTTCAGCTCTTACTTCTTCAGCTGCAGACCCAGCCCAAAGCCCTCCTTGTTGGACGGCTGGAAAACCTCAATGGACGGTTCTGTGGGGAGAGAATAGGATGAGCCGTCGGTGCCACCACAGTGCCAGTCCCGAGGGCACAGGGACACCGCATCCCACCTGTCCCCACTCACCAGGGCCATCGAGGTACTGGGAGAGGGAGAAGCGCAGGCGGAGGACGATGGGCTCTGTCCGCAGCACCTTCCACGCCGTCGCCACCTCCTCCTGCCGAGGGAGAGCCGTGTTTCGGCACAGCCACGGGACCTCCATGGGACAGGGGGAACTGGGGACCCCCCGGCGCATGTGCCCACCCTCCCCATGCCAGCGCTGCCGGGGGCACCCCGGGGACTCACATCGAGGAAGCTGATGTTCACGTGGAGGTCGATGTCCACGTCATCGATGGTCCCGTACTCCCTGTGAAGACACGTGGTGCTGTGGCACAGGGGGCTGGCACGGTGCTGGGACAGTGGCTCGGTGCCCACTGTGCCAGGGTGGGCAGGCTCATGGGACAGTGACACTGGCACATGTGGCTCCCCGTGTATCAAGCGTGAGCACAGGGGGAGTGCCCAGAACGTGGATGTGAACCTGGGAATGGCACGGCCAGGTGCTCGGGGGATGGCACGGCCAGGAGTCCTGGGGTGCCATGGTTGAGTGCCCTGGCACTGGCACAGCTGGATGCCCGGAGATGAGCCAGGTGCCTTGGCAATGCCATAGTCAGGTGCCCTGAGGATGGCACAGCTGGTTACGCAGGGGTGCCACTACTGGGTGCTCCACGATGGCACGGTCAGGTGCCTGGGAATGGCATGTCCAGGTGTGCTGGATGCCTGAGGATGGCACAGCTGGGTACCTCAGGGTACTTCCAGGTGTCTGGTGATGCCATGGCCAGGTGACCCAGTGGTGCCACAGCTGAGTGCCTGGGACACAGCACAGCTGGGTGCCCAGGATGGCAAAGCTGGGTGCCTGAAGATGACACAGATGAATGCCTGGGGCTGCCACAGCTGGATGCTCCAGGAATGCCATGTCTGGGTGCCCAAGGGCAGCACAGTCAAGTACCCAGGGGACACTGTGCCCAGTGTCCTGGGGAGGGTCTGTCTGAGGGATGGCTCAGCCAGGTGCCGGGGGATGCCACCCAGAGGTGGCCTGGCTGGATGTGTGGGCATGGCACAGTTGGGTACCAGGGACAGCACAGCTGGATGCCCAGAGATAGCACGGCTGGGCTCCTGGTGTGGCCCAGCTGTGTGCCCGGGGATGGCACTGCCCGGGGCAGGGGGCAGCAGAAGGACCCACCTGACAGCCACGGCATTCTCGCTGTAGATCTCCTTCACCGCCTCGATGTCGGCGTCCAGCTGCGGGTGCCGGTACAGGTCGGCGGCACAGGTCCCCTGCGGCACAGCACCCACAGCACCATCACACTCGGAGCCTCCCGCAGCTCCAGCAGCCCCAGGCCTGGGATCAGACTCAGCTTGGGAGTTCCCAAGCCCCCCGTGGGACCCAGCACCCACCTGGACGCCATAGAGGAACTCCTCGGACTCATTGTCCCCGTCAGAGTCATCGTCCGTCCAGTACTGGCCCTTGAGGTCCTGGGGGCAGAGGGTTGGGAGGCAGCAGGGATGGGGGAGAGGGTTGGGAAGTGGATTTGGGGAGCACATTAACAGGGAGGGAATTAGGAGGAAGAAAACTGGGGGAGCTGGTTCTGGGAAGAGGGTTGGGGGCGGTGGATTGAGGGGAAGCAGTTTGGGGGCAGAAGTAGGATACAGGGAACGATGTGGGCTGGGGGGAGTGTTTGAGGGCAGCAGGACAGGGATGTGGGCAGTGGGATTGGGGGAGCAGGATGGGAGAGGGAGCGTGGGGGGAGCAGATTAGAGGGGAGCAGTGTGGGGATGTTGGGATGGAGAGAGTGGGATGAGAGGGCAGGATGGGGGAACAGGAGGGGACAGCGGGATGGGGGAGTGAGATGGAGACAGCAGAATGGACCAGCAGGATGGGGACACTGGCATGGGGGAACAGGATGAGAACAACAGGATGGGGGAGCAAAATGGGAACACAGGGATGGAGAACCAACGCGGCGGAACAGGATGGGGCAGCAGGACTGGGAAGCAGGATGCGAACAGCAGGATGGAGGACCAGG
>VXAC01002720.1:652373-673563 GCA_013399225.1 Rhipidura dahli | reverse complement strand
GTGTCCCCAGAATGCCCGGTGTCCCCAGTGTAGGGCCCCCTGTCCCGGCTTGGGGTCACTGCAGTCCCCAGCACAGGGTGCCCCGCGGGCTGGCCACGTTGGGTGTCCCCCACAATGTCCGCATGGTCCATCACAAGTCCCGTGTCCCCAGCACAGGGTGACCATTTAGCGTCCCCTCCATGTCTGTCACGGTGTCCCCACAGCCCAGCCCAGTGTCCCCAGTGCCCTCAGTACAGGGTCCACAGTGTTCTTCCCAGCACAGCTTCCCCAGTGCCCCCAGCACAGAGTGACCATTTTTAGTTCCCTCCATAGACCACAGGGTCCCCAATGTACCCAGTAGAGGATCCCTTTGTGGTCCCAGCACACAGTGACCATTTGGGGCCCCTAGATGGCTGTCACAGTATCCCTACAGTCCAGCACAGGGTCTGTGTGGCAGGTCCCTGTGTCAGTGGCATGTCCCCAGTGTCAGCACGGTCCCAGTGTGGAGCCACTGTCATGGGTCAGTGGCAAAAGGTCCCCATGGTTCTGGGACAATGTCCCCAGTACCTTCAGCATGAGGTCCCCACTATTCCCAGCCAAGGCCCTTCAAGGATCTGGTATACAGGGTCCATGTTGTGTCCCCACAGAGCTGGGACAGTGGCCCCAGTGTGTCCAGCACAGTATCCCCTGTGTCCCCAGCACCTCCAGCCTGGCCTCTCTGTGACCCCAGCACAGCATCCTCAGTGTCCCCAGCACCATGTCCCCAACATCTCCAGCCTCGTGTCCCCAGTGTCCCCAGCATGGTGTCCTCGTGGCCTCACTACAGAGCACCCACACTGGTTCCCAGTGTCCCCACTGGAGGGTCTCAGGATCTGCCAGAGCCCCCCAAAACACCAGGAGCCGCTGTCCCCCAGAGTGCGGGACCCCTGGGGTGTGAGCTGGGGGTGTCACTGTGAGTTGGGGATGTCAGTGAGCAAGGGGGGCACGGTGTGAGTTGGGCGGGGTCAGTATGAATCGGAAGGCTCTGTGCGAGTTGGGGGCCGCGGCCCCTTTAAGAGCATCGTGCCGGGCGCGGTCCCTTTAAGGCGGCGACCACTCTCAGTCCGCGCTCGCGGCGGCTGCGCCGCCTCCTCATTGGCCGGCCGGGCGCGTGCTGTGACTCAGCGCCTCCCCCGCCGTACTTTGTGCGTCCGCCCGTGAAAGTAGCCCCGGCGCCCCGCCCTTGTGGCCCCCGGCTGAGTGGGCGGCGGAGGGATCCGCGGGCGGCGGTGCTGCGGCCGGCCGGGATCACCTTGGTGGGGCGTGGGGGCGGTTCGCAGAGCGGCGGCGGCGCTCGGAGGGAGAGGACGTGCCAGGGGCGGGACTGAGCCGCGGCAGGTAGAGGCGGCCTGAGGGGCGGCGGGCGGCGGGGCTGGCCGCGCCGGTACCGCCGTAATCCCCGGGTTTCCGCCGCCGAGAGAGGGTCCCCCCAAGCGGCGGCTGAGGGGAGGGGGCGCGCGCCTTGTGGGACGGTTGAGCAGGGGGCGCGCGGGGGGCTCGCGGTGCCGAGCACGTGGCCGCCGGCGGCTTCGGCCCCGCGTCTCGTCCTTTGCCTCCTCGAGCATCCCCGCGAGATCCCGCACCGGGGAACCCCCGCTCCGAGCATCCCCGTGACCCAGCAGTGGGGAATGCTCGCTCCGAGCATCCCTCCCTATCCCGCGCCGGGGAACGCCCGCTCCGAGTATCTCCCCGCGTCCCGTTCCGGGAAACGGCGGCTCCGGGCACGGGGAGGCGGCGAGGGTCCGGGCTGTGGTGCGGGGGCCCGGGTGAATGGAGTGGGACACGCACGAGGGGGGAGCCCCGCGTGCGCCGCGCGGCCGTGCCGTTAAACGGAGCGCAGGGCCCCGCTGCGGCTGCCTCCCGGTTCCTGCTGGCCTGGCAGTGCCGGAGCAGCTGCTGCGAGGCTGAGTCAGAGGCAGACGGAATGAGGCACTGGGCTGTCCCCCCCGCTCTGTGCCTCCACTCGCCTAAGAGCCGGCAGTTCCCCGAAGGGCATCAGCTCAAATCAGCGTCCGGCTCACTGCACTCACCAGTGATGCTGCAGCCTCCTCCCGGCCCCCCCAGCAAGAAAAGGCCCTTTCTGAATTAATCTTCTCCCGTAATTGTGCCTACTTGAACACGTCCAATTGATTTGGACAGTCTCTTGAACTGTGAAAACCTTTGAAACGTGTTTAAACCCCCTTTACAGGGCTACCAGGGCATGAATAGCGCTTTTGTCGGCGGACAATGGCAACCTCCCGAGTGTCTCCTCAGACTACTTAAAGTAGACGGCAATCTCTAAAAAGCTGCTTTGTTCTGATAAAGCAACTCGGTATCGGGGAGGCCTAGGTTAAGAAAAAAAAAATCTGTTTTGTGGAGGTTTTTGTAACGTTAAAGTGTTAACTTTCCTGCTGCTTCTCATCGTGACGTCCCTTGGCTCAAAGGTGCGATGACAAAGAGGTTTTTGGTTACTCAGACATGTCCAGGGACTTCTGCAATTAGGAGTGCTTAATTAAAAAAATAAATTTAAAAAAATCCCAACAATACCAGTAGAACTCTGAGGAGTGTAATTTCATGCCCAACATCCCATTTACAGAGCAGAATTCTGGCTAATATAAAGGAGATCGATGGGTTAATGGACCAGGCTGGTGCCAGCGGGTTTCCAGCCCATCAGCGGATTAAGGAGAAGGTTTTTGTGCGAGGCAGGAAGCACTGCTGCGAGCCACGTGCTTGAACCGGGGACTTCTGCCTATGAAATGCTTCCAAGAAACTTCGCTTTCACTAGATAAAGAGCTTAGGGAGTCTGCAGCAGCCTGCATTTTTTGATTACCTACTCCTTTATCCCTCCGAAGCTATTATTAAAGCCTTCATTTATTGCTGTTAGCCGGAGCCATCTACCGCCGGCCTTAATTCCCTTTCCACCCAACAAGTTGATAATTCAATTTGATGGGAACAAGACGTTTCCCAGGCCGGTTGGAGCACGTGCTGGTCCTTTATCTCCCGCCTGGCCGTTGTTCTCCCGGGGGAAGATGGAGCCGCAGCGAGTGGTGATGGATGGCACGTAGGGAATGGGGCTGCAGTACCGGGGCGCTGCCACGTGCAGCCATCTCCATCCTGGAGTGGGGGTGCAACAAAGTGGTCTAGCTTCTGCCTAGTTGAATGTAAAAAGAAAACCCCCAAGCTTTCATTTATCTTGTAAAACAGGTTTTTACAGCTTGCCTGAAGGCAGCCAGGTGCTTTTTGCCAGGCCGAAAGGCTCCTTGTCCTCTGCAAGGTTAAGCCTGTAGGTGTGTCCTACTAATACCCTCGAGATAAGTCTTTCTCGTCACCAAACATCCGATGCTTGTCACCTCCTCTTTATTTTTTTAGTTAAGCTTTCCAGGGACGGCAGCTCGGCAGAGGCACGGCTGAGCCTGCAGCACAGGGGGAAGGTGCCAGAGCCAGCCTGACCTTTCTGTTCCCCATTGCCAAAAAGCTGGAGAGGCATCTCCGTTGTGGGTCTCTCCTCCCGTGGATCCTCAGCTCAATGCCGGGGAGAGCGTCGGCCAGGCGGGAGCCGGTGGTGGCTCCTGGGTTCCATCCAGGCTTGCAGAAAAGGGGTGGAATTTTGGGGTGGCCATTTTGTCCTTACGTAACGGCGAGACACTGCCTCCGGCACCGGCTGCCTGGCACGAATGTGCTGTCCTGCCTCCCAGGGAGAGGGGATGCCAGGACAGGGTAAAAACCTGCTTCTCTGCAGAGGTGCATTTCTCTGTAGTTGAGTGCCTTTAGCTTCTGGAATGAGCAAAGCTGATGTGTTTTTAGGCTTTTTTTGGGAATCTGAAGGCCTGCCTGGTTTCGTAACCCTACCCTGAGCACTAACTCAAACCATTTCTGCCTCTGGGCAGGGACACTGGGCATGAGCAGCCTTGTCCTGCAGCGTCCATGAGGTTGTGTAAGTGAGGCTGACCAGTAAATCCCAAATCATCACCCCGTTGGAGCCTCCTGGCTGGAATTCCTGCAGGCAATGACACAGCTTTGCCGCTGTGGCCCGGGGACAGCCCCTGCTGCAGTTTCCACTTCCCTTTGTCACCGATAACAGCAAAGACTTGGCCCTGGGTGGGGATTGCCTGGGTGGGGATTGCTGCTCCCTCTCCTTTCTCCATCCCCGAGAGGCATATCCGGAGAAACCCTGATTTTAGGCTTTCTCTCGTCTGACCCATTGCATGAGCTGGCTGGAATTAGTCACCTGGCTTCAGTAAAACCAGTCCCGACCTCAGCTCAGTCTGAAATATTCAGGAGCTGGGGAGATACCAGACATCATTGGGACACCCTGCCTGAAGCAGGGGCAGGCCAAGGAATAAATTTGGTTATTTAATCGTTATTCCTTGAGGAATGAATTCACGTTTACTCAGTGCTGGAAGCATTCAGGCACTGTAGGGTATTGCTTGCCTCCCTTCTTCACTCTGCACAGACTGAATGCTCCGTGTTTTCTGGTATCCTTGAAGTCCTCCTTGCTCCTCTGATTTTTAAAAAAGTGGAGTAGTGGGAAATGCCAGACATTCCTGTTATAAATATGAGACTGGTCATTCCAGTAGAATTGAATCGATGCCTTGTAAGTGCACGGTGATGGAAGGCAGGAGGGAGTATTAAAGAGTGACTCTTGGTGGTCGTGGGCACGGTGCTGTGGACAGATGGGTGTTTGGGATACTTTCTGGGTCCTGCGTTTCTGCTCTCGCCCCTGGCCAAGGTCACTGTGTCTGCGGTTGATTTTTCTGAGCCCTCTGAACTGCTGGAAAATCTTGTGAAGGGGATTCTGGCTGGGAAGTGCACTTTTCCTTTCTCTATAAAGACTTAAAGGGTGTTAAAATTATATTTGCTAATGACTTGAGTGGGTGGGGGATTTCTGTGAGGCAGGGAGAATTCACCTGACTATTTTTTATAAGCTTCCAAGTCATGCTCTGGCTGCAGTTTCCGTGTTGGGATACCGTTATTGCGTATTCCTCTTGTTCCTAGAAGCTGTGCAAACCCGATTCCCTGTGTGTGGAGGTGATTTCCCAGCAAAGGCTTGTTGTTTTTGGCATCTGAGGAAGCTGACGCTGCTCTGCAGGTGTCGGAGGGTGCAGCAGCAAGTGTTAGAGGGTTGAAACACAATGTTTTAGGACTGACCAGAGGGTTTTCCTATAATAATGAGACTTTGTTGGGCTTTTTATGTGGGCAGACCTTCTTGTAGTGACTCCAGTGAATCAGCAGCTTCTGGCAGGGCTGAGGGAAGAGAGGCTTTGCCAGGTCAAATTATGGTTTTTGCTGGCCTGGCTGCTCTGGGGCGCATGGCAGCGCAGCGAGGGTGAGTCAGGGCTGCCTGCGCGAGGATCTGCACGTACGTGAGGAAGGGCTGCGGAGCAGGGGAGGAGCATCGGGCCAGCCAGCGGGGCCGCTGCGGCACCGGGACGGCACCGGGCAGGGCATGGCCTGCCCTTCACTGGACTCAGTCCTGCCAGCTCTGGCAGAGTTTTTGGGTTTATTGGTGCCTCTATGTCAAAGCTGGATATGCTGAGCTGGCTGGTGTGTGCCCCTCACACCATTCCGTGGTTTATTGGTGGGCTTTGTCTGCCTGGGGTGGGTAAAACAAAAACCCAGCTCTATTCCTGCTCTGTCCCAGCTTTTAGCTGAGCCCCAGCTCATGTTTCTATAAGCACATCTTGGAGATGAAGGCAGCTCATGTCTGCTCTGAATATCGCCCTTGTTCCCAGGGCGTGGAGTTTGAAGTCAAACCAATCTTTAAAGGCAAAATGAGTGCTCTGCCCGTGTCAGTAGCCACCACCTTGCATCGCTCTTTTTAGCGGAGGCTTTTGTAATGCTGAGATTCTAGCCTGGGTAGGTCCAAGAGACAAAAAGCTTTTAGGTGCCTCTGCTACTCGAGAACAAAATTGCAATTAGAAATGCGTGGGGCACCAGCACTGCTGTGAAATGAATGTCCTCCCATCCCTGTGGACTGTTAAGCTTCAGCTTCCTCTTGGGATTACAGGCCAGTCCTGCTGTTGTGGGGTCTCTCTAGTCCGGAGGAGGTAAACAGCCTGACTTCAGAGAGGTTTTTTAATCCAAACGTTGAAAAATACAACCAGCTTTAAACCTTGTGTTAGATTTCTGCTGCTGTGGGTGAAGGGGAGTGCAGGGGGTGGGGGAGACCCGCAGCATCTTCAGTCAAAGAGGGACTTTCAGTGTGTTAAATCTTCAGTCTTTTATGTGTTGTATGCCAAGGTGTTGTGATTAATCAACTGGAGTCTGCTTGCTTGTCTAGGCTTAAAGGATGGGGTTTAGGCTTAGGCGGACTTTGCCGTGATTAGGTGCTCCTGGGCAGACGGTTGCCCGTGTCCGGGCGTGCCGCAGTCACGCCAGCGCCGAGCTGCCCCGGTCCCGAGAGGGATGGGAAGCGCAGTTGAGGCCTGTAGGAGAAATGAGTGGAGAGCTGGGAGGGAGGAGGCAGAACCTCTGCCTGTGCACTCAAGTGCTTGAATTTTGTTGCGTTGTGTAGCTCCAAGGGAAGACTGGCAATGAAGAGAAGCTATGAAGGGAACATCTGCATAGAAGGCAGGTGAGCTTTGGGTGGTCCATGTGGGGGATGACATGGAGATAGAAGTGTCTTGCCTGTTAAGACTCTCAAGTAGGAACATAAAGTTAGTTTGATCCAGTAGCAGCTTTCTTGTTACCTCCATATTCATCACATGGGTGTGTTGGTGTCTCTGCTTGATGGGCAAGTTGGGGTGGGTGATTCCCAAACCTGGCACTGCTTTCTTCCCTTCCAGACACAGGAATCGAGTGACCATGTCGAAGCACCACGATGCAGGGACCGCTTTCATCCAGACCCAGCAGCTGCACGCTGCCATGGCAGACACCTTCCTGGAGCACATGTGCCGCCTGGACATCGACTCGGAGCCAACCATCGCCAGAAACACCGGCATCATCTGCACCATTGGTAGGCCATTCCTAGATAGGAGAGAATAGCAGTTAGGAGCCCACACCTTGGTGAAACTCGTTAGGGAAATTGTGAGAGGGATCTGGCTTTCATCCCTTGCCAGGGCTGAACTTGTGTGGTGAAGGAACATGACTTTCCCATGTTTGCCTAACCTGTGCTGCTGCTGGGAGTGAATCCAGTATCCAGGGAAATGGGAATTGCTTTGGTTCTGCTGCACTCGTGGGCAAGTTAAAACAATATTTGCTGCTGCAGTGCTGAGCAATGCTGGATCCATTTACCTTTTCTCTTCCACATGAAACAGCCTGGTCTGTGTGGGTTACCTCAGTATTTTTCCAAAGTTAATGTTCAAACTGTTTCTTCCTTCTAGGCCCAGCCTCCCGCTCTGTGGAGAAGCTGAAGGAAATGATTAAATCTGGAATGAACGTTGCCCGACTCAACTTCTCTCATGGCACCCATGAGGTAAGGGTGGGGTCTGAGCTGCTACGGCCCCTGTGTGTCTGCTGATGCTGTCCTTCAGGGAAAAAGGAAATGCAGCTTCATCCAGACCATCCTTGCTTTGGGAAGGTCAAATAGCTGCTTTGGGGGAAAGCATGCCGGCTGTACTTACCAGCCTGTGTTATTGTTTATAACATTGAAATGTATTTTCTGAGCCATTTTGAAAGCAATTCAGTTCCACACCCTGCCCTGTAGTGGTTAGCCAGGTAACTGGTATTTGACACTGTGTGCCAACTGCTTGCTGTGAAATCCTTCAGTTCTTCCTCACATCCTGCTGTTCCCTGAGCTACTGCTTCCCAGTGAGCAGCAGAAGCAGAGAATACCTGTCCCTGTTTTGCACCTCTGCAGGAGGTCACGTTATCAGTTCGTCTCACTTCTTGCTCCATTGCTGGAGGTTTTGCAAGCAGGGAATCAATGAATGACCTTGATCAAAAGGCACCTATTATTAGTGATTTGATGTAATTACTGTGACCAGTCGGAAGAATGGGCTCCTGAGTTTTCTGGCTAGCTGGCTGCTATGGGAGCATTCCTGGCACTCTGGAAGGTCCTACCATGGAGCTTGGGACCTGGTGTGATGAGCTTAAAAGAATAAGGTCAAAAGAAATCAACACTTCATGACAGTCAAGCCCTTATTGCTATAAATAGCTGAGATCCTCCGTGATACTGGAGGAGCTGAGGATCCCGTTCTAGGTTGCCTGAAATGCCACCCTGAACCTTTCTGCTGAGGTTTTTTTTTAACCCAGGCTGCTTTCCAGCTTTCAAAATGTCACCCAGTAGCAGCTGTAGGTGGCTTTACTTAGTGACCCATGAGCCTCGGGGTGTGTAACAGCTTGGCCTCTCACCCTCGTGGCATTTAATGGGCACAGGGCAGTGTCAGGATCAAAAGGGCTGATACTTAACTGTGGGCAACCATCAGACCTTGACTAACCACCCTGGGATAGTGTCAGTGCATGCATTGCAGTTGGGAAATCAGCCTGGAGAAAGGGTAGTGTGGAGTACCTGTGTCTCCCAGGAGTCCAGTCCTGCGGCCAGGTGGCTCTTGGACTAGGTGACACATCAGGGAGTAGGTGGCCAGGCTGAAGCTGGGAATTCTCACACTGTTATTGCCCGGTTGCTGCGGTCTGTGAACTCAGCTGAGGGTGTGTTGGGAGTGTGGCTTTCTGCTTTGTGTGAGGTGTAATTGCATATTTCACACCGACGAGGCCGACTGCAGGCTCTGGTCTGGCTGTTGCCTGCAGAGTGTGACCGTCAGCCATAGCCAGTCCTAAGTTTGTGTCCTGTCCTGGCTCCTCCAAAATGCTCCGGCTTCCAGTGAAGCCCCAAAGAGTTTCCATCTGTCACAAGTGCTTCAGTTCTCCTGTTCACCACAAAGCATTAAATGGGGCTTGAGCTTTAACAGAGGTGCTTTGGCACCTGCCTGGCTCCCTTTTACATGGAATAAAAATGGCTTTTACCTCCAGCTCTGCCTGCCATGCCCGTTCTGCATATGTAACTCTTAAGGAAGTCAGGCTGCCTAGGAGCCAGTTAGTCCTTGATATCAAACTAGAATGGAAAAATCCCAGATGAATGGGTTCAGATAAGGGTAACAGCACCACTGGGGCATGTTTTCTGTGCTGCATCCACCTCAGCTGCAGTACCTGGGAAGGGTCGGGGCTGTCTCAGTCCCAGCTTGCACACTCAGTCAGTAAACTGACTCATGTTCCTGCTCTGAAGAGTAATCAGCTGTTGGGTATCTCTAGCCAAGGGCACATATGTGAACTTCAGCATGGCTTTTTCCTGCCTCACCTTCCTGGTGCTGGCTCATGATCCCTGAGATATCCAAGTCGGCCTGCAGGGCTTGTGTTGGGGTGGGTGAGTGGCACGGGGAACCAGGTGTTCCAGGTGAGTCAGGTCAAACTCCGTCAGTCTGTGTGGCACAGAGGGGAAAGGGTATGTCTTATCTACTGAAGTCTGTCAAGTGTTACACAACTCTTACTAGTTGTAAGTAGTTAAGGTTATCTCTTAATGTTGTTTAAACAGGTAAAGTAAACAGATCTGCTGGCCATCTGTAGCACATTTTAGGGAGCTGGGATGGGTTTTCTCACGAAACTATCTTGAAAGTGGCAGCATTTAGCAAAATGCTCTCACAAACAAGGTGTGGAAGCCAGACGTGTGGTGCTGGAGCGTTGAACTCCTGTCTGTGATTGCTTTGGCTCTGGAAATAAACTGCAAATATTTACATGGATAACATTCTTTTAGCAAATCCTTTATCTCTGGGAATTTAAGCCAAAGAGTGAAAAGCCTGTCCACCTGCAGGTCTGATAGTGAGTCAGGCTGGAAGAGTGTGTGGGAGCTGGCAGTGGAGAGGCATCTTCCCTTGCTCTCATGGCAGGAGGAGCACAGCTGTATGTGTCACTGTGACATTCTTCTGCCATCAGGTGTCTTTCAGTGCACACAATTTTCCAGCTGCTGGTGCTGTGAATATTCTGCTGTGTTGAAATGGCAGGTGTTCAGGAAAGCTTTTGGAAAAGTTACTCCTAAAGGCCTATTGGTTGGTGAGACACCTTCAATAGGCAGATGTGTGACCTCATGGAAAAATCACTTCAGCCAGGCCTCAGGACTGTGTCCTTGAGTTGTCCTTCTGGAATTAGAGCTGAGGGCACAGCCAGATAACTTCCAGACTCCACCTTCATAGCAGGAAGGCCTTGGTATCCTTGCACTCTGCTCTACTGGAAGCTTTGTGTGGGTTAAATTTTGAAGGTAGAACTGAAGCTGAGAGCAGAGCTGTCAGCTTGGGCAGCCTCTGGGATCTTTTCTGTCAGCAGCAGAGTAGAACCAGCTTTAACACTTACATCTTTTTCCTTTTGCCAGTATCATGAGGGCACAATCAAGAATGTGCGAGAAGCCACAGAGAGCTTTGCTTCTGATCCCATCACCTACAGACCGGTGGCTATTGCACTGGACACCAAGGGACCTGAAATCCGAACTGGACTCATTAAGGGAGTAAGTTGCTTTTTTTAATCCCACTTTTTTTACCACAAAGGCTCCATACCATGTTAAGCCTGTGGCCTTTTCCAAACAAAAAATATCCTAGGAAATGAGGTAACAAACCACCTCCCAAAAGTTTGTACAAACTGCTGTGGGCTAGGAGGTGGTGGTGTGCTGGTTTTTACTGGTTTTGTTGTCGCTCAGAGTGGCACAGCAGAAGTGGAGCTGAAGAAGGGCGCACAGCTCAAAGTGACCCTGGACGATGCCTTTATGGAGAACTGCGATGAGAACACGCTCTGGGTGGACTACAAGAATCTCACCAAGGTTGTAGAAGTTGGCAGCAAAATCTATGTGGATGATGGTCTGATTTCTTTGCTGGTTAAGGAGAAAGGTGGGTAACAGCCATTCCAGCTCTGCCTGTTTGGTTTTTCCTTAGGACATATTTGTGCTTTCCCTGCAGTAACTGTTTCTTAGCTTGCAGATGTGTGTTAAAGAAAGGAGAATATGGTTCCTGATGTTATAGTGAGACTTTGAGCTAAATTTCTCTACCTCAAGTGTAGGAACTTTTCAAAAACTTAATTCAGCTGGGTTTCACTGGGCAGGCATCTAAACCCCATCCTAAAAGGGGAATGTGTGGTAGGGCCATACCACTGTTCATGATCAGCCAGGCTATAATTCATGCTCTTCATGCAGGATTTAACTAATTTTACAGCACAGAGCCTGGGTTTTGGAGTTAGAGACAGAACTAGTTTTAACTGGTAATGTAGAGGCAAGGTTACTTCCATGATACTCTCTTTATAGTGCTGCCTAAACTGCTCTAGCCTCAAGTCTCTAATCAGTGAGCATGTAGGGAGTGGGAACGGAGGCTTTGGAGTGCTCTGTTTGATGTTGCAGGGCTCTGTGTGCAGAGCTGCAACCCACTAGCTTTTCTTGGGGGAGGCAATCCCAACCTCCTGCAGGCAACAGTTGGTATCTTACCCAGGAACAGCCTAGAAGTTGTTTTAGACCAATCTATTGTTTTCCCAAGGGTAAACTGCAAGCTCGTGTGGTACAGAAATGCTCTGAAGAGACGGGATGTGCTTTTTATCATGTGTGCTGCTGTTGGCAGTGCAGTTCCCAGGCAGGGAGGTGGTGTGGGAGCGGGCAGCAGGAGCTATCCCATAAACACTGACCGTGGGAACGCGTGTTTCAGGGAAGGACTATGTCATGACGGAGATCGAGAACGGTGGCATGCTCGGTAGCAAGAAGGGGGTGAACCTGCCCGGGGCTGCTGTCGACCTGCCCGCTGTCTCCGAAAAGGACATTCAGGACCTAAAATTCGGTGTGGAGCAGAACGTGGATATGGTGTTCGCTTCCTTCATCCGCAAGGCTTCCGATGTCCACGCTGTCAGGAAGGTGCTGGGGGAAAAGGGAAAGAACATCAAGATCATCAGCAAGATCGAGAACCACGAGGGTGTGCGCAGGTAAGCTTTGTGCAGGGAACGCTTTGGGTTTGTCACGCTGAAATAAAGCAACTCGCCCTCCCTTTTTATGGCTTCAGACAGCTTCGTGTAGCACAGGATATGTGCTGTGCCTTGCTTCTGGTTTTCTTCCTCCTTACTTGGCATTGCGGGAACCCAAGCAGCCCATGGAGAGCCTGTGTGCTCTTGTCAGAGGAGGACAGACAGATGGGAAGGTGCTTTGCAGAGCAAATGGGATAACACAGCTCTTCTCTCACTGTCAGGTTTGATGAGATCATGGAGGCCAGTGATGGCATTATGGTGGCCCGCGGTGACCTGGGAATCGAGATCCCAGCTGAAAAAGTCTTCCTCGCCCAGAAGATGATGATTGGGCGCTGCAACAGGGCTGGCAAACCCATCATCTGTGCCACTCAGGTACTGGAACCGCACCGTTGGCTCCTCACTGCTACAGTCTGGCCAGGAGGGGGGCAGCCATGGCTTGATGACATTGGTTAAAGAGTGAGATGCAAAGAGGTTTTGCTTATAGCTGAAAAGCTCATATTTGGGCATTTCTGTGTTTGGGATATTTCCCAGTTAGGTTATAGGACCTCTTGCCAAAGGTTATACACCACAAAACATCATGTGATAATGAGCCTTCGGGGCTAACTTTGCAAGGTCATGGTAAAAATGGCACATGCTTTTCCTTGGCATCTTGTGGCAGCTGCACATCGGTGCATGACAGGGAAGGTTTGCTGGGGTTCCCAGGTATCTTAGGAAGTGCACCCACACTGCAGCTTCAGAAGGAACTGAGTAAAGGATCCATCTTCTTTTCCTGGGAGTTGTAGGGATCACGTGCACAGTCCTCGGGTGCTGGGAGGACTAGTTTCCTGACTGTGCTTGCTCTGCACACAGGCTGTGGAAGTGAAAACTTTCTCTAGACAGTAGTTATTAATCAAGGTTCTGGATTTACAGTGGCATGTGCTCCTTCTTCCTGTATTGCATTTCCTGAAATGCAGCTGGAACACAGCCTCAGGCAATGTCCTATGGGTGAAGCAAGTGGTGAGCTCCAGCTGGGGGGAACCCAAGCACCTGAGGAAGACAGGAGAGCTGGCCAGACTTGGGGGTGCAGAAAGGGATTAGGAGTACTAAAGCTGTCCTGTTTTCCGCTCTCTCAAGTGGGGATGCTTAGGAAGCTGGTGGTGTTAACTGTTCTGAGTTTACTACCCTGTACACATTGTCCAAAGCATTTGAAATCTTGTGTTGGATGAAGGTGACTTCATTAGTGCAGACTCTGCTCTTTATGATTTCTAGATTATAAAACCCTGACATTTGAGAATGTATAACTGGCTTTGAGCTTTCCATAAATGTCTAAAGCCACACTCTGCTCTAAAGAGCTCAGAGTTCCTTAGGCCAAGCCTTGTGCCGAAAAGTTGAATTGGAAGGTTGGAGTATTGTGTCTGGGATGTTATGTGGCTTAAATCTCCCTGAAAAAGGAGTAAATGTGGAATGGGTATAAAATGAAATGGGTTGTTTTCCTCGCTGGTGGAGGCTTTAAATCAAAGCTGGTTAAGGGACCAGATGCCCTCTCTGTTCCATATGCATGGAGAACTCTTCTAGCCCTTAGGTTGCATCCCACTTTCTGCCCAAGCCATAAGGAGTATTGAAGTGCAGCTGCTTCCTCTGGCAGTGTGTTGATCCCTGTGGGTTTGTTCTCTCCCAGATGCTGGAAAGCATGATCAAGAAGCCTCGCCCAACACGTGCCGAGGGCAGTGACGTCGCCAACGCCGTCCTGGACGGAGCGGACTGCATCATGCTGTCCGGGGAAACAGCCAAGGGAGACTATCCCCTGGAGGCTGTGCGCATGCAGCACGCTGTAAGTACTGCCCTGCCTGGGACAGGGGCACCACCTTGCTGTTGGCCACCTGAGCTGGCCACTCCAAGGCCTAAATGGACCTGGCTGCCCAAAATAGCCGTTTCTTTACTCACACTGTGCTGTGGGTGATTTTTTTGAACAGGCATGGTCCTGAGGGCCTGGTATCTCACTTTGTGTGCTCCAAACTTGCCAAGCAGAGCTGAGAGCTGCTCTGCAATGCTGATATATTAAACTTCCCATTTCTTTTTGCCATTACCTGGATAGAGATTTAATCAAATGTCCTACTGCGGTGGCATATTAAATGCCTTAAACTTCTGCAAGGTCAAGGAGCTGCTTAAGCAGTTTATCTATATATAATGAAAGGTTTTGACTGAGTCCTGCATGGGAGGGGGGTGGGGAGGTTCCTGAGGGTGATTTACAGCACTGTTGCATTCAGCACCTGCTGTGTGCTGGGGTTTGGGGGGGGTTGTTGCATGAGTACTGACAGCACCATATTTTTACATGCCTGAACTGCCAGAAACCTCTGCTCTGCTTCAAGTTCGTGTTTCATCTGATAAAAGCCTGATGTCAAGTACCTATGAGCGTTGCTGCTCCCCAGTTACTGGTGCTGTGAATCACAGCAGCGGTAACTCACAAGTTCTAACTCTCACCAGTTTTATTTGTAATTCAAGTTCTATGGATTAATCAACTCAGCCAGTGTTGGTTTGCAGTGTGTTACTTAAACATCTTTTACCTCAATATGGAGTGGTGTTTTTTGCACGAGGCAAATGCAAAATACAGCTTACGATCACTGGGCAGTGGTGCTCCTTTACAGGCCGAGTGCTAACAGTGCACTTAAAGCTTCTCCCTCCTTTTCCAACCCATAAATCACAAGGATCAATTTCCTACCAAGACTTGGCAACTTGCTGCAGCAAAGTTACACCTGGGTTTCCATCCTGGTGTTAATTCTTTGGCCTGGGCAGGTTGTGTTGTTACCTGTAGCTTGATGGGAGGATCTGTTGCATGTGCTTCCCTCTTCCTACAGACCTGGGCATGTGGTGGTGTTCATTCCACCAGGGCCCCTGGGGAGACCCCGAAGGCTTTAACACTCTGCAGAAATTGAAGTACAGATTGACTAAATGTAGGATGTTCTAGGTAGCAAGGTGCCAACTCTTACGGTAGGAGCACAGTGAGGATCTTTCCTCTGAGCTAATGAGCAGCAGTGCCCTGAGTAACCACGGTCCGGAGATCTGCAGCATGGCTGGAGCAGGTGGATGTTTCCATTTGAAGTGGGCAGCAGCAAATTTCCAAGTACTGGGCAGGCTGATTGCTGCAGGTGGGAGTGGGCTTCCTTCCTGTTCCACTCCAGGATCCAGAGTTCAGAGCCCAGCCTGGTCATGCTATGCTGCCTGATGGGACCAAAGTTCAAACAGCCTATTTTCCTTTCTCCCACCTCCCTGGTATCTCCACCTGGTTACCAACTGGAAACCCTCTATAGCCATTCCTGTCTGAGCAGATCAGCTGTGGGGTGAAAGTTAAGGATTGCTGTGCCCCTCTGCAGCCACTGTCAAAGCAGACACCTGTATTCCCATGTTCGATTACGCCTGGGCAGTGCAGACTTCCCTCTAAAATCAGGTTTGCTCTCTGTGTTACATGGAGCTGCTGCCTTTGTACCAGGAGCTGAAAATAAACTGCCTGGCTTCCAGCTCCTGCATTTGGAGTAAGTGTTGTGATGCAAATACTCCCATTTTATCTAAATCCAGCAGTAACAAAATGCTTTAGGACAAGTTGGCACTGGCCTGCTGTTCCGGCCTGCCGCCTGTGTCCTGTTATTTTTAGACATAAGGTACTTAACTACTTTGGCTTAAACTGATAACTGTGGCAGGGATAATTCCCAGCATCGCATAAAATAATTCATTAACACTAGAGTAGCAAAGCTCTGATTTTTCTAACTCCAGAGCTTTCACAGTAATGGCATATCAGTCTCTAATTTAACATGAACTTGTCATGCTTTGTGTAGTGGCTGCTCACTTTGTGGAGTAACTGGGTGAAGTTGTCCTTGAGAAGATCAGGAGCCTTTGCATGCTTTTCTAGTCTCTGCAAGCCTTCTTTATCGGGTTGTCAGGCCTTCCGAGATGATTAAATGTGAGGATTCCCAGGATTCTGGGATGGACAGGCTGCTGAACCTGTTGCCAATGCTCAGCCAGAACACAAAGCCCTTAGTTGTGCATCTGTCCGTATCTGCACAAACACCCCAACATCCACACAGTGACAACCCCATAAGGAAGACTTGTTCCTGTTTATTTCCCTATTATCAAAAGGAAATTGATATTCCACTTGGATGTGAAGCTTTATTGACTCTCAAGTTCAACTAAATCTTTATTGGCTCTCAAATGAAATTTTTATTGGCTCCCAAGGTAAGCCAAATCTTCATTGACCCTGAAGTTAAACTAGATCTTAACAGCGCTGAGAGAACAGTCTCCCATCTTCAGGGATGACATTCAAAGTGTGTTGCTTGCATGTTGGCTCCATGAAAACTGTTCCAGCAGCACTCTGTGCTGTTGGGAGCCTAGGAAAGGAAGCCAGAGATTCCCTCTTAGAGAACTGCAAGCAGGACCATGGGCAGGCAGGTAGGTGGCACAAGAGTCTCTCGAGGAGGTCATGAGCAGACATGATAAAGCATGGTCTGGCTGCGAGCTGGCTTGTTCTGCTCCTTGAAAAGTAATTTGTGCTGGCCTGCTCTGCTGGAACTCCCAAATACAACAAAAATGCCGTGTTTGGAATCCTTGCCCCGTGACTGGGGCCTGCCAGTTCCATGGTACAGTGAATCTTAGACTGGGTTGCACTTAGCAAAGTCAAAACCTGAGAGCCAAAAAGCTTCACAGCTTCATCTTAATACCCTCTTGCATGCATTACTATGACAATTAAGCAAGTTAACGTGATCTCATGTTCCTCTGGTATATCTTTCCTTCTTTTCTTAACTCTGTTCTCCTCCTTCCCTCCCACTCGGGCCTGCAGATCGCCCGCGAGGCTGAGGCCGCAATGTTTCATCGTCAGCTGTTTGAAGAAATTTTACGCCTCAATGTTAACAACAGGGACCCTGCCGATGCCATGGCGGCGGGCGCGGTGGAGGCCTCATTTAAGTGCTTAGCTGCAGCCCTGCTAGTCCTGACCGAGTCTGGCAGGTAGGGCTCAGGGAGGGGGCTTGGGCCAGCCCTTTCCGTGGCCAAAACACGCTCCACCCTAACACTGCAGTCTGGCCAGCGACTCGCTGCCCGTGCCAACCTTGCATAACCGCTGCCATGTGAGCTGACCCCGTGCCAGGGAGGGCCCCAAGCAGGCAGGAGCAGAGCGAGAGTGCCTGGCAGTTGGCATGAGTGTCACCTGAGTGTGGGCTTGGCAGGGCAAGGTGCCACCATGCCGAAAAGAACCCATGGGAATCGAGTGGTTCCTCTGCAGGGATGTGTCATTGAGGTGAGCGTAGTCTGGGCTCGCTGATTAATGACAAAGGCTGGCAGTGCCAATGTGGCAACCTGTGCTGGAGCACCTCGCCCTGCCCCGTGCCCGAGCGCCTGCTGTGAGTGTTGTCTCCGAACGCGTGTTGCTCTTGTAGATTGCCCGGGAGGCCGAAGCCGCCATCTTTCACAGGCAGTTGTTTGAGGAACTGCGTCGTCTGACCCCCCTCAACTGCGACCCCACCGAGGCCGCTGCAGTTGGCGCTGTGGAAGCGTCCTTCAAGTGCTGCAGCGGGGCCATTATTGTCCTCACCAAGTCTGGAAGGTAGGAGGGGACAGGTGCCCCCAGGTCAAGCCTGCTGTGTGACAGGGTGGGGGAAGGAGGATCCCAAAAACATGGCTTTTAGAGACCCGTGGAGTCAGGTTCTGGCAGTGCCTGCAGTGCTGGTTCCTCTGGAGATGGACACACATCCCTTCACTCTTGAGTTCTCGGCCTGCCTCTGCCAGCGTGGCACCAGCTCCGAGCCCAGCCTCTCCTCACTGCTGCAAGTGGCAGCAGTGCCAGCTGGAAGAGCCAAGGGAAAATAAGTATTGCAGCTTCAATTCAGACTTCTTGGCAAGAAATCATCGATGTAGCAGTGAGGCAGAAGTTCAGTGAATGCAGAATCTATTTTTTTTTCCTAATCAAGGCTTTGGCCTTTTGTAGCAGCATCCAAATTATCGGTCCCTTACTGGACTTCGCAGTCATGAGCCCTGCTTGCCTGAGCCCAATGGGCAAAGAGGGACTGTACAGCCTGGGATTGGTAGGCAGGGAAATGGAAAGCGTTGGAAATTTCCTCTTCCAGGATTCCTTGTGCCTGCCTGCTGGTAATCTCTCTGCACAGGTGGGCATCTGGCAGGCACCAGCTGAGCTCAATGGCTGCATATAAGATGCAATGGAACAGTGTAGTTTGGGATTTCTGTCCAGCAACAGTGACAGCTGCCAAGCAGAGACTTGTTCTTCCAGTTGTGGAAAGGGAGCTGGAGCCTCATGGATCAGCTCTTCCATCTAGAGGAACTGGGCTGCCTGCTCCCAGAGCACGTCCGACCATAAGTCTCAGACTGCTTTCTGTAAGGAAATCCGGATTTCTCATACTGGATTCACACCAGAACAGTAATGCTGCAGCAGAGATATGGTTGTGTGTGCTGGGCATCACCTGCCTGAAGATCTGGACCATCGGTGAAACCTTCACCAAAATAGACAGCTTAAAATGATTTTGAGCAGCCGCTTTCTGCAGAGATGAGGAAGGCACTATAAGCACTGAGTTCTGGATACCCTCGTGCTTCTAATGTTTCTTTGTCAAATGTTCTAACCTTACACTTGACCTTTTTAAAGAAATTTGAACTCTGATATTTGAATATTTTTAGCTGTGGATTTGGTTAACTCTCGTGAGTACCTGGATCTCTCAGGAGGTGGCTTGGACAGTGTGGGAAGGATTGTCTGAGAGCTGGTACGTGTGGTTGGGTGCTTGGAGAGTTTGCTGGCCCCTGCTTTAAGCAGCAAACTTTGCATCCGAGTGTTGCTGAGCTTGGCTCCACTAAACGGGGCTGCAAAAGCGAGTAGAGACGCCGGCATGTTCGTTGGAAAGATGGAGCTGCAGACGCCACAGCCTTGCAGTTTGAATTTGTCTGTTTGTGGATGCTCTTCCTCAGCAGTGGCCAGGGAAAGGGAAGCTGTAGTCTCGACCCAGGCTGTGCTGCTGCTATTTTAAGGCATTTTAAAGCATTTTAAGGACTCTGTGTCCAACTTCCCTGTACAAATTTTGGCCTCTGTTGCATTTGCTTCCCGTTGGGTGTAGGAGCAGAGTTGTGTATGGAGGAACTGGCCTGTTACTGGCTTCAGCAGGTGGCTGGGAGGCAGATGGCTTCCTCCTTGGCATGCTTTGGGCAGTGCTGCTGGCACCGGCTCTTTCAACCCTGTAAACCAGGAGCTCCTTTAAACTGGGAACTTTCAGGGACCCCTGTTGAGATGCCAAGGCCTGCTTGCAGAGGCCGGAATAAATGGCACCTCGCCACCCTAACATAGCAACAGAGACAAGTAAAGGCTTGTTCAGGGACCAAAACACCCTGATGGCACTTGCTAAACTGGGAGGTGAGGAGATTGTCACCACCAGGAGGGACAGCCGGTGATGGTCTGCCCAGTTACCTAACTGCGAATCCAGCAGGGCATTAAACTGGTTGGTGAGTGGCTCTTGTGGAGACCAGTCATGTCCCTCCAGGGGTTTTGGGGAGCCCTCATGGCTGGCAGACAGACCTTGGTGCTGCTGTGCTCCCCGGGGCCGTTCCCAGGTGTCTTCTGCAGAGGCTGTACCGGGTGTGTGGAGCCCCACCGTGGCTGTTTCCCCGCAGGTCGGCACACCTGGTGTCGCGGTACCGCCCGCGGGCCCCCATCATCGCCATCACCCGCAATGAGCAGACGGCGCGCCAGGCCCACCTGTACCGCGGCATCTTCCCCGTGCTCTGCAAAGACCCCGCCCAGGACGCCTGGGCTGAGGACGTGGACCTGCGCGTCACCCTGGGCATGAATGTCGGTGAGTGGCACGGCTCCCCCTCCCTCAGGACGTGGTTTTGGTGGGACATGGTGGCACTGAGCACCTGGGTGGTACTTCAGGGACACTGATGGGGAGAGAGGAACCGGCTGCCTGTGTGGTAACCGGATCCAGACAGGAAAGGGGGGGTGGTTGCATGAGCACAACCATGTCCGATTGGGAAATGGGGTGGTGGGTTTGGCACAGCTGCCTTTCAAGAGGTTGCAACAGAAGACTGGGTTGGGTTTATGGTGGTGAGTGATGGAACTGCAACACTCACCACTCCTGAGGGGCAAGGGAAGCCTGGAGTGGGGTTGACTCTGTTCTGCAGCCCCTCCAAACCGTGTGTTGTGGAATTTCAAGCTGTGTTGCAGAGAACCCCAAAGCAGAGGCGAAGGGTCTCAGATGGGCGGGCAGCAGGAAGGTGGGGTTTTGATGAGCACTGTTGCCCCACGGCAAGGGGACAGGGTGGGACTGGGCTCTGACACCTCCCTGTTCTCTTGCAGGCAAAGCTCGTGGGTTCTTCAAGAGCGGCGACCTGGTGATCGTGCTGACAGGCTGGCGCCCAGGATCCGGTTACACCAACACCATGCGTGTGGTGCCCGTACCCTGAGCGTCCACTGGGCGTTCCTTCCCCTGCCCCACTCCCCTCCCACTGCCCCCTGTCCCCTTGCATTAGACCAGCCATCGCTTGCGCTGTTCTCCTTGTCCCTAGAGTGGATGTAGGTTGCTAAACACCACCCAGTGCAGCAGCAGCAGCAGGGGCAAGAGACCTTAAATCACTAAAAAAATATACTTGAAGTGTTTAGTTTTTTAAAAAACCTCTCCCTGTAGTTAAAAGTCCTGCCTTGATGTGTGTTCGAGTTGGTGTAGGAGGTTCCTGTGTGCTGCTGGGACTTCTTTCCTGGTGACTGTCCTCAGGGTGTGAAATGTCCCTTTCCCTGGCCCTGGTGTGGGGTTTTGGGGAAGGGGAGAGGCAGCGTGTGGTCAATGGTTCTGCTGGACCCCTCCTCGCTCGAGGCAAGCTGCTACTCCCTCCTGTATGGCCACATGCCTCCCCAGACCCAATCCAAGGCAGATCTAGCCTTTCTCAGCTGGCTGTTGCTGGGATGGGGGCAGGAGAAGGGTGTTGGCTCCCTGCGAAGAGCTTCCTGTGCTCCCCTCGCAGCGTTGTCTCTGGTGTTAGTCGTGTCCCCCCACCGCCCCAGAGCCTCCCCCTCACCCAGCACTCCGATGGGCCCTGGGGTGGGAGAGCACAACTGTCCATCAATAAAGAGAAGCTGAAGCACCTGCCGGGCTGAGCTGCTCCTTGGGGGTGGTGGAGGGGGTAGGGGGAGATCCAGTGGAGAGGGGCTACAGGAGCTGGGGAGGTCTGCAAAGGGGGGGGAGGCGCTTAGGGTTTGGGGTGGGGATCTGGTGGAGGAGTCTGTACTGCTTGCGATGGCCGGTGTGGGGTCTGCAGG